>JAWPHD010005810.1:0-77500 GCA_037043455.1 Cyrtodaria siliqua | reverse complement strand
TAAGACTTGTCACGATAAGTGGATATCAAAGAAGAACTTCATGGAGGCGGGCTTTAAAGTTGTTTGCCTTTTTGGAAGAATGTCTCTGGTAAGAAAGCAGATCGAGGCTTGCACTTGATAACCAACTCATATTTTCCTGACAACTTGTTGCTCAGTCCTGATGTATCCCCATACTTGAGCTTACTGTTTTAAACTTGTTTCCAGATCTCCTCCGTATATGTATTATGTCACTTTTGTTCAGCAGCTGTTTAACGCTTGCGTACAACTTTGCTTGTATTTACAGATTAGTGGCAGTGTGTAGGTACTTTACAAACACTTAATTATCAACAATACCACTTGACAAATAACAAACTTACCGCTATCATCAAGCTCATCGCAAAACTAGCGTCTCAATTTACAAACAGGAGTATGATAATGTCCGTCTGTAATTTATGAAGCATTTATGGGATTTTAATATATCCTGTTGCCTTATAGGGGATATTTTATCCAGTTTGTCCATCCGTTTGTTCGCCCGGCCGTCCTTCCATCCATATTTAATACACACATTATAACTTTTAAAGCAGTTGAGAGGGAAAGTTGTTGACATTATTGATTTTGATGAAGGTAAGGGTCATACCACTATTTGTTTGGGGAGCATCTATCAGAGTTACCGATGTTCAAGTTTTCAAATATGTTCATCAATATTTTCTATTTTTTTATTGTAAAGTAAAATGTTCAGACGGAAACTTTCTTTTTCAGGGTTTCAACCAGCCTAACGAGTACATTGCATGCCTAGGCAAGTATATATCTTCTTTTGTCGGGCTCTTTTGTCATGAACACATGTTATATCCATTAATAACGGTATAAAATGAGACATTACCATTACATATATGTGAAATACAAAGTATGTATCAACGCCTACATATATCGGCTAGAGAAATCCCATTTAGTAAGTTAAACAAGCAGCATGATTAGATCAATGTAATTGACAAATTTAAATAGATTTAATTTTATAACGATTACTAGCATCCATATACCAATAAGCTCGACGTTCGTTCGTTCAATTATTCAAAATAATGTGCAATTACACAGGTCCCACGGAAAAGACTACCGAAAAATTCGTCAATTTTTGGAGAATGGTGTGGCAGCAGAAAGTGGAAAAAATTGTCATGGTTACCAATCTCTTTGAAAATGGAGTAAGTCAAAATGTAAAATACACTTATCTGCTTGGAAAAGAATAATAATACAAGTTCATGTGCAAGTATTATGATATATTTTATTATTTAATATGGGCCGTAGGACTTTATTACATAAAAGACAGTTAGTGTATTCAGTATACAAATAATATTTGAATTACTAAACGAAATACTCACATTTTCCATACTCAAATAGGTTTTTAATAATCGCTTAGACACGCTATATACAGTTATGTCCCAAAGTCTTTGATGTAGGTTAAGTGAACTTTGTTAATACTTTTGCAAAATTTGATATTTAGTTTCGTTATTTTGCAGGCTCATAAATGTGATCAGTACTGGCCTGACTCTGGTACCAGCGTCAGCTATGGTGACGTCACAGTCAAGTGTCACAGTGAGGATGTATATGCTGACTACACCGTCAGAAGTTTTACAGTATCGCAGGTTCAATACATGCATAAACTATATTTAATGCATAAAACTGGCACGAAATCATATCATTTTAAAACAGTATTAATTGTGTTACTTCTGTTATGTCCAACGGATGCGATTAAGTTAAAATAAATGTTCTTTTTTAACTGTATTAACACTGTCACAGAACAGTGTAGACATACTACTACTACTACTACTAATAATAATAATAATAATAATAACAACATAACCAAATCTTATAGTATTTAATATCAATGATACTTATTATAAGGAATATAAGTTTTGTTATTGTTATAATAAGTATTATTACTTCAATAGTTATAAATAATTATAAATATAATTATAAATATTTCAAACAAAAATGTCCCGAATATTTAAAATTGATAACATTTTTATGAAAATGTGAATACATACTGCAAAAAATGTAGATGATTTCTAAACAATAATGTAAGCACCCCAATCAATATTTCCCAATCCAAAGTATTTCCTTCAGAAATAGGTTTTATTTAGTTTAATATTTAAACAAAATAACAAATGACACTAAGCTACCCCTCCTAGTCGGCGACGGTTGGCAAATACAATTGTTTATGTACAAGGTTCATTAAGATATATGGCAAGCAAGCATTGCATGACAATTACAATACAAACAAATATTCCAGAAATCCCAGAATCGGTCGCTATACCATATCCATTTTACGGCTTGGCCTGACAAGGGTGTTCCGGATGACGTTTACAAGTCTCATTGAATTCCGACAGAAAGTAAAGAGCACACAGACAAAATTAAAGGGACCCACAATAGTTCATTGCAGGTAAGTAATATTGTATATAAGTTTTCAAATCTCAGTAAAAGGTTGAAAACAAATAATTGCCGATTATAATAAAAATTTGATTAATAAATACTGAAAATGCGATTCTTAGTTTTGATATAGAATGTAGACGATCATGGATAATGTTAATGCAACATCGAGTTACCTCACTAGGAGATGCAGTAACTTTTATAGACAACATATTTAATCTTAACGATTGTAAATGGGAAGGAGTTTAACATCTTATACAAATCTCTTAATGTTATATTATTGCGACAGCAGCAAGTTATTGCCAACTTAAGGACGCTTTTGATAAACATCACTGAAACATTCATAATTATGGAGACTAAATCAGCAGGAGGCTCAAATATTAAAGTTTAACAAATGTTTAAACAACAATAATACAAATCAGGCTTCGTTTCACTTTATTAGATACTGGGACCATACGCCGTACGACATGGGGAATACGTTAAAGAATGATAACTCCATGTCCACCGCCATATGCATGCCATCTTCGGGATGGTTGAAATTTTGTGCTGTTGATTTTATGAATATTGAGTTCTGCTCAACCCGGGGCTAGAGGGCGTGAGCGGTAGCTAGCATATTTCACTACCACTCATGAACAGTCTCAATCAAACCGAGACTGCAATATGTCGTATGTGTCTTGCTCGGCCGTTTCCAAAGGTCCATTATCATACTCTTTTTCGTGTTTATAAATAAATTGTTAATGTTTAGTATGCTATTAAAATGTGATGTTCACTGTTGCATTCGCTAGTGCTGGTGTTGGTAGAACAGGCACCTATATAGCCCTGGATATTCTGACAAATGAAGGCGAGGCGCAGAAGACTGTAGACATATTTGGCTGTGTTGAACACATGAGGGAACACAGAGTTAACATGGTTCAGACAGCGGTAGGTATTGACCCACTGGCATATTTGTTAACCTACACGGATTTTTATAAACATAATTATTAGACAAAATCATATATTGAGTTAAGAAAAAATCAGAATATTTTAAAATTGCAAACTACACTTGTTCTTGTATACTGGACGACGTGTGTCTTTACTATTGCTTCAGTGTTAAATGATATTCTATCAACAGAGTAATACTTACAAACATTTGACTTCAACCCATTGTAACTATTATCTTTAGTGTGTCACACATGTCAGAGACATGCTCCATGAGTAATCATTTAATAACATTCTTAACTAGTATTGAAGATCCACGTTTATGCTTGAATTTTATATAATTAGCTGAAATTCAATTCATCTATGCATGTATACCACATACCTTACTCTTTGTTTGTGAAATGTGCCAAGCGGTCAAAACACACGTATCCTCAATTTACAATACAAAAACTCATCACTAATGTGATTGGGCATGTAGTGAGCAACCATACCTTATCTTAATTATAGAATCCCCAAATAACACACGTCATAAACGGCAACACAGGGTAATATAACATATTATTAATTAACTACTTAATATCTGCCGTAGTTTGCAGGAAACTGCACGCATCATATGGTAAAAACAAGGCCAATATGGAGAGAAACTCGGCCAATATGAGAAAACTCGGCCAATATGGAATGCAAGCAATCAGATTGGATAAGCCAACACGGCCAATATGACCAAGGCTTTGTTTTCTTTAAGGACGCTATTTTGAAGAAGGAAAAACACAACCTCTCAGCTATGTTCGCCTACGTAATGTAGACAATCAAAATAATTAAGGTTTAATTATTTGTAAATTCGGTAACATCGACTTCGCTGAAATACAGCTATTATCACGTTCGTGTATGATTTTCCCAAACGTCATCGAGCGGTAACAGTAGAAGATTTATTTGAATCAGATACTTGTTATTAAGGAGGTTGGCTGGGAAAGGACGTAGTGATTAGATTTTTTTTTAATTCATATTTAAAGCTTCTTTGGTATAATTTAGATTCAAAATTATCAAAAAAAGGCTAAGTCACAATACTTTTTTTCCCACTAGACGTCATTGAAGAAGGCACATAATTCTAACTTCAAAATTTCACTAAAAAGAGGAAAAATATAGTCATTGAACATTTTTACAATTGTTTTCATAACATTAAGTTTATTGAAAAACAACAATTAATTTTCGATTGCATATATACATATCTTTCAAATCATACAAAAACAATTGTAATCCTCATTCGTCTTTTTACTTTAAAAAGCAAACATATACGGACCGTACCCCACCCACTTTTGTTTTTACCGAAAAAGTAATTCAAGATAAAAAATTATGTTCTAATGATCAACTTTTTTTAAAACTTGTATATGTCAAGGTCCTATGACATGTCTTTCAAACCAAGTAAAAAAATATATAGGTCTCCAGGCTTCTAGTGATTTTTTATTAAAAATTCTTTAAATTACACCCATTTTAGAGTTATTTTGACATTTTTAATGTAAACTATTGTACACACAATATTGACATGGAGATCGAAAATAAAATTAGCTCAATATCTACTTTTATATATGTATTCCACTACTGAAAAACAAAAATCTGATTTATTCTATAGCAAAAGGATAAATTCTACCCAGAGCTACCCATACCCCCTATTTTGTTGACAACAAAAAATGATCACAAATGACGGAAAAAATATGAAAAAAAAATTTGGTATGTTACCATCTTAAATCCTACATTATATCCATATCTACTAGAATGGAAAAAATGAAACAATTCTGTAGTCAAATAAAACTATGATTTAAAAAATAAAATGTTTAGACTTGAAGATGTCAAAACTTGCCCAGATAACATTCTTAAATTTTATATTGAACATATATTTCTTGTTTTTTCTTACCTGTAAATGATTTTAAAACATAGGAATAAAGAGATATATTAAGTAGTTAATTAATAAAAATGTCATTAATTAAGTGTTTTCATATTGGCCCAGTTATTGGTCCTCGGACTGTCATATTGGCCCGCGGCCTTCGGCCTTGGGCCAATATGACAGTCCTTGGACCAATAACTTCGCCAATATGAAAACACTTAATTAATAACATCATAGTATTCAACAGACTGACAACTATTATAAACACTGGTATTACGCAGTCTATAACTAATGCCTTTGTTGAACAATTCCAGGAGCAATATGAATACCTTCACAACGCCGTGGTCCATTCATTGACCTTTGACTGCCAAGTTATAGAAGGAGACAAGTTTCAGGAATATTTGTCATCTTTAAGTGATGCAGACCTTCAGAAAAAGTTTGAGGTAACGGTAATGTTCAGTAATAATGTATTGCATGATTAATAAAATTGTGTATGCAAGTCGAACAGAAAATGAAGCAGTCACAGAACGCTATCAACCAAATTCGCGCAATTAAAACAAACGAAAATAACAAGAAACAATAGTTGTTACTATGCATCAATGTATTAACCAAATTATAGCATAATTTGCATGTGTATTTTCTTGGATAAAACTAATTAAAAGAAAAGTCATAGCAATAAAAAGAAAACACAATGTAAGTAAATTTAATTATTATAAAATAAGAATTAGTATAAATACTGAAAAATGATATGGAACTATCTAAATATGTTAGGCAAATGATTGATCTTGTATGCCATCTTCGGGATGGTTAAAATTATGTAGTATTGATTTTATGAATATTGAGTTCTGCTCAACCCGGGGTTAGGGGGCGTGATCGGTAGCAAGCATATTTCACTACCGTTCATGATCAGTCTCAGTCAAACCGAAACTTCAGTATTTCGTATTTATCGTGTTCGGCCGTTTCCAAAGGTCCACTTTCATGCTCTTTTGTATCTAATGCATATTTACTTAATGTCTAGTTTGCGTTTGTTTTTATAGCAACTTCAGATGACTGGAGAAAAAGAAACGAAAGCGGAAAAAGAGGCTATACATAAGCACAAAGCTCTGGTAAAAGCTAATCGAGCTGGTGCGAATGTCCCAGGTACTTTGTGATTGTATCCTCCTGAGTTGCTATAATTATTAAGTTGTGCTTGTCTAAGGCTAAAATAGCAACATAGACGTGTGCATGTATTACCATCGTCTTAGTGAAATATGTGAACATCAGCTTGTTTATCCAATAACTTAAGTTATGTATCTTATTTGAACTAAACTGGAGATTGTTTGCACTATAAATAGTTGAATACCTTTGACTACGATATCGATATACCCATGTTATAAAGGTGTTTCTTAATCCTTAACTCTGGTCATTGGAGTTCTGTTTGTTTTTCCCAATTACTTTGTTAAATGATATTTAATATATACCAAACTGGATATGTAGGTGTGTATTAACGCACTATTGAGTTGGGCGTATTTGTTATTTTTAAATAAGTGCATTACAACTTCTTTGCTAAATATGAGAAAATGGTATTTCATATTTACAAAAGTGTGCACAGTTATGTGTATCAATGTAATCGTGATTGAGGAGTATGGATGAATACGCATCGAATACGCTCAAGTGTTTCCGTTACATAAGTATTGCACTTAATTATGGCAATATAAGAGATAAAAATATTTTCTTTTAAAATATAAATATGCACTTTAAAAAATAAATGAATGCAATGTAATAGTTACCACACAGAGACAGTAACACACAGTTTGTGGTTCCCTAGTTGTCATGTTGTTTAATTGTTAACCGCATCGTATTGTAAGGACGATGGTAGCGATGTATTTCATATGTAGGTAAATAGTGTCACGTGTCATCTGTTTCAAGCGAGTTCATTGCTGCCATAAAGTAAATGTTATGATAAAAATATCTTTCTTCAAATAACAGTGGTCTTCTGGAATAGTCATTTTATATCAATAACCATTCTTTTGACATTTGTTTTATGTTCATACTGCACAATGTCATTCTATGCTGTATTTTTATTAAGGAGATCGACATCGACCGAAACTGTTTCTGCATAGGAATGCCGGCTCGTCAGATTACATCAACGCTGTTTATGTTAATGTAAGTTCCTGTACTATTAACACGTGTGTAATACTTAGTGTTCTGTTATATGTTGTACGCATCTTCTTTTGAGTTGAAAGGACGAAAACGTTTTATTTTCAGCTTTTATTTTGTTTTAGCTTTAAGTTAGTTGTAACAATATAATAAAAATAAATACCATTGGTCCTATACGACAGTTCAATATAACATTACGTGGTCCGAGTATTAACTTTCCTACCCCATCCAACCCCTACTCCAAGAAGCGAGAACGGGGTTGGGTGGGGTATGAAATAAAACCTTAATTTCGGATAAAGGTAAAATTAAAACATGTAAGAGGTCATTTTAAACAGGTTATTGCATTTTTCAGTAAATGATGTGTTTGTAACTACGTACATGTGTGAAGAGTCAATAAATCGATAGTAAAACATGTGTTCTAGATAACATAGTTGGCAGAGTGCTAGCACAGTAAGCTAGATACCTTGAGTTCGAGTCCCGGTTGAAGCACCACGTGTTCCCCACATGTTATAAAACGGAACAATTTAAATAAAATAATCGCCGCCACGTTATCCTCCTACAAACTGGTATCATTAATATACAAGTATAACACAGGTGATGTAAGTATATGGTTTAATAATAACAACATAGAACACCAAACATTAACTCGATGACTTTACTTCAATGTCAGAAGCCAGAGCAACATGATAAGTAACTGCAAGGAGTATATGTCAGGAGAAGATAGATATAAAACGTTACAGTCCTTTTCGTAAATTTTGGTAGACATCATCAGACAAATACATCATCAGGCGGTTTACAATATGTTCGGTAGTATAAGGACAATGTAATATAAATGCATATAAATAAAGAGTTATACTAAACTATGATTTACAATGAAATGAACATACACGAAACAGTCATACACGAACATTGACGAATTTCGTTCCATTCTAGTTGTTGTTTGGCTATTTTGTCTTCCAGGGTTTCCGGTCCAAGAATCGATATATAGTGGCACAGACTCCCCTACCTGAAACTGTGCTGGACTTTATCTGCCTCGTTTACCAGAGCAACTGCACGTGCATTGTTTCAATGGAGCCCGTGGAGGCTCTGAAATGCAAGGTAAAATAATACAGTATTTTTTCCATGTGTAGAGTGCTAACAGTATGTACAGCGTATATAGATATTTTATTGAGCATGCTTATATATATCTTCGTACTTAACTCAAGCTTATCTGTAGAGTGTAAACAGCACTCACAGCGTATATTCATATATGATTGTACATGCTTATATATATCGTATTTAACTCAAGCTTATGTGAAGATTGTTACCTAGGTGTTTTCGTATTTAATGTATCAAGTGGAAACAGCATTAACACATATGTATGTGCATGCTTATAGGTGTCGTCGTATTTAAATCAAGTTTATGTGTGAAGTGGTAACTAGGTGTTTTCATATTAAATGTGTAGAGTGGCAATAGTATTAGCAGCGTGTATACATATATGAGTGTGCATGTCTTTAGGTGTCGTATTTAAATCAGGTTTATGTGTAGAGTGGTAACTAGGTGTTTTAATATTTAATGTGTAGAGTGGCAACAGTATTAACAGCGTGTATACACATATGAGTGTGCATGTATTTAGGTGTCGTCGTATTAAGCTCAAGCTTCAATAACTTGGAAACATAACTATAACTTGTTTAACATTTGATGAAATGGAAATAAAACGTCAGCATAGTTTTGTTTCACAATCGTCCAGTGGCTATTATTATTATTGCTAGTCGTTGTCATATTGATATTCTAATCTGTACAAATTGGATGTGGTTTTGTTAGCCTTAAAGTTGTTGTTTCTTTTTTTACACTGATAGCGTTACGTGTATATACGTTTAGTTTGGGTTTATTTAACCGGATAGTCTACGGGCCAATCTTTAAGATCAGATGAGTTTAAATGTGTTTAAACTTGAATGATTATCAGTGTTTTCCGTTTCTTGTTTGCAGACGGTCGGTACTTATTACCCCACCAATAACAATCCGCTGAAGACGGGAACATTCAAAATAACATCATCCCAAGAAGAATCAACGCCACAATGTATACTTCGTAAACTCACTATAACTGATAATTCACCGGTCAGTAGCGTTTTATTTATTTGTTTTTGGGATACCCCAAAACACACGAGCCCCTTCTGCTACAATGCGGCACCCCTATTGTCAAACATGTGTGTATTGTGATGTCTATTTACTTTAAAATATACATACATAAATGTTGCATACTTGTTACTGTGAATGTATTTTTTGGATTGTGTCGTTCTGGTACACTTCCTGTTCGAGATAACCATTGACTTGTACAATCGAGATAATAATTGACGTGTACAATCGATATAACTATTTTGTTCTTTTTAAAATGTTATGTTCCAGTCTGTTGTTTATAACATGCTGGTACAATTAAATTGACATTTCTTTCTCTACTTTAGTACATCTTCAGGCGGTAGCCATCTTTATAACGGCATCAATATACGGCACAGTGTCGCATCATATACTTTTATTCAACTCGTTTATAACATTCAATATTAAACAGGCACTAATGCAAGATCCTTTTTATAATCACGTCTTCATAGATAACAAGAGGGCCCGGCGTGGCGCAGTCGGTAGCGCGGCGGATTTGTAACTGGAGGTCCCGGGTTAAATCCTCCGTGGTGCCACTGAATTCCGTCGGTGTGTTCTTGGGCAAGACAATTTCCCTTAGCCTCGTCCTTCGGATGGGGACGTAAACCGGGCGGTCCCGTGTATCGGTCTATCCTCCGAGCACGTGAAAGAACTATAGGAATCTATTCGATAATAAGAGTAGGGCAGGTTCCCGGATTCCTATGTATCCTTCCCCTCTCTCTGGGGCGGCTCTAAATAACCTCTACTGTGTTGATGAGCCGTTAAACAACATTCAATTCAATTCATAGATAACAAGGAACCCTTTTTAAAATAATTATATAAGCCGTTCAGATTGTTTCAGCTGCGATTTCCGAGATTCCGTTTTAACCAAAACATGTTTTACCTATATCCAGGGTGGGTCAAGCGAGAGGACGGTTCACCACTTCCAGTACACCCAATGGCGTGAACAACAGCTCGTGCCGGAGAACCCGAGCACGTTGCTACAGATGGTACAGGATGTTGATAAAAAGGCGAATGAGTCCAATGACGAAGGTCCTATAGTCATACACTGCCTGTAAGTTGAAATGTTTGATATATTATATGTGACATGTATCTGTGTTGATCGGTTTAAAGCAGGCTTGAACAATGTAAAGTACAACATATTTTAAAACGTGCTTTATTATGGGCAAATATGTTGGAGTTTCCTCTTGAACATCTCACTCAAGTTTCTTTAATGTCCTCATATTGAAAACCTATCAACAATTCCTATGTTTTCTTGCCTTTTGCCTTTGTCTGTGTATAACAAACTTTAAAGACGCTGTTCCTTTAGGTACATAATGGAGCAAGCACAATGCTTTAAATAGTCCTCAAACGGTATATATCTGTGTAATATTGTGTGGCTGTCTTAACAAGAAGTAGTTGTCATCTGAATTGAGCGAGTGTTTTCAAATAAAAACCCATGTCAGGCGCTTTCGCATCCCACGTTGATCACTTCAATGACTGTATGTTTAATTTGTTTCAGAAATGGCGGCGGGAAAAGTGGTTTGTTTTGTGCCGTTTCTGTACTGATACACAAGATGGCGATAGAACACGAGGTCAGCGTGGTCAATACTGTCAGAATGGTCAAATCTAGGAGGGCTTCTGCTATTCCAAACAAGGTAAGTACAGTCCATATCGGTTATTATTTTGGGCGACACCGTTAGACGGATCATGTATGTTAAAGAGGCAAAAAATGAGTAAAGAAATATGGTAAGCAACCCACTGTTCAATGGTCATATTGTCTTAAATAGGCGTTATTATTTTAGGGTTTCGCACCCATTAAAGGGACACACGGCAATCTACAAGTAACTATGAGAATCAAACTTATCATCCACATTAAATTTCAAATATCACTTTGACTTAACATGGCATATAATTAAATACAATGTAAAGGTTTCAATTTGTCTTCTTTAGTATTCTGCCTTCTCTTCAGACATACTATTGCTGTAACAGAATCAACAATTATAATAATATTTGTATTCAGAAACATTGCTTTGATTTGTTGAAATCAATATTAATAACGATTTGAACAAATATACAAGTAAAACACTCTTCAACTATACTTTCCTACACATTCTGGATACTCCACCCGTTATATACTTTGAAGAAAGAAGTTGTATATATTCGCTAATAAATCAGGTACAAACCCAAAAAGAACATACTATTATATTGTTTTTATATTTTACACATTTTCAGGAGCAGTACTCAGTATGTTACCAGTGTGTCAGTGACTATCTCCAGACGTTTGACATCTACTCCAACTTCTCCTTGAGATCGTGATTGGACATAACTAGTGACGTCACAATGGATGTCACATATATCTATTGTCATATTAACGTTAGTGATTGTAATATCATACACGTGCTCACAAACTGATGTGCATCAAATGGCTTACACCTGGCATACAAGTGTAGATGTTTAACTTATTTTGATACATGGACATGACGTAAATATAATTCACGGCATCATATACTTTGCTTAATAGTGTATAACGCCTCCGCAATTAGGGAGATATAGCTGTAAATAATATTCATTTTTCATCATGGTATGTATTCAAACGATGAATTGTATACAATTTAACGTTCTTTGAAGCGTGACACCTGACATGACCGGCGTTATTGCGCATAAATTGTCTGGTTTAATTAATACTATTGGTATGTATGTAAATAATGCAAAAAAATATATATTGCGTAGAATTTGTTTATGATTACTGTTTATTTATTTGTTTTAACTTGTGATTTTTTTTCTATTCCTAACAATGATATTATTTAGTTATTATCTGCTTATCTTGTACAATGTACATAATATATTCACACATTCATCTTTTCAAAGTAGAGACCATTATTAACACGTTGAGCATGGTTTGTTTCAAAACGTTGGTATATATAACATTCTTATAGGAGTACGCGCACCCACAATAGTTTCTACTCCACCCACAATAGTTTCTACTCCACCCACAATAGTTTCTACTCCACCCACAATATTTTCTACTCCCCACAATAGTTTCTACTCCACCCACAATAGTTTCTACTCCACCCATAATAGTTTCTACTCCACCCAGTAGGAGCTACGACACGTTTTATCAGTTGTTCTGGGACTATGGGCGTATACGCTTAAACTGTATATAAATGTACAATACAACTTGCACACAACCAGTGTGTACTTTCAGGGGATCAATATCAATAGTGTCCTTCAATTGGATTATATTCATTTGACATCTATAGTAGTCAGCGAAAAACGGTATACTTTGATTATACAAACTAAATATTCGTGCAATCGGCCTTACATCTTTATCGTATACTATTATGAACTGTTACCACGCATTTTTCAATTTTCAAATTATTGTTCAGTCGCCCTCCACAAAACCAATACTGTAAAGTTATACATGTTTTAGTCGTATTATCATCAATATAATCACATTTTTGTTTTTGTTTTTGTACATCAGTGTGGATGTAATTGTTTATCAAAACCATAAAATCTTCTAATTAAAAATACTTTTACAGAATGTTGCTATTTAAACAGTATTTCTGACATTGTGTATTATAAACTAGCGATAATCTTGAGCGAGTGACCTGTGTGAGTAATATTGATTTAGTATTTTGTTGAACGTTTGTAAAAAAAAAAAAAACAAGTTGTAAGGTTTAAGAGAGGATAGTCCTCCTCGACCCTCGTACATCATTGGAGGTGAAAATAAATAGGTCTCCGATTAAGAGATAAGTACTATTCTTTAAATCCTTTTTAAAGAGTGATATACACTCTCTTAAAGATATTTAGGATGAACAAAGAAACTATTTTATTCAAGAACAAGATCTTCAAATTCCGGGGCATAACTGGATATCGGAATTTGCTCAAATTAGGAAAGCAATACCAAGTAAATACCTAAATGCTATGATATCAGGAGAATTCTCCCCAGGAAAGCAGTCACCATTGAATATGGAAACGACACATGTCTTAAATTATAAAAAATAAAATAATATTACCAGGCCAACTGAAAAATAAACAGATAAAAAAGGTATTAAATTCAAAAACAGATTCAAAACTAAAAACGGAAATCAACTGGGAGCGAAAACTAGCACTAAATCAAACACAATGGGAACTTGTCTGGACGAATATCCACTATTCTTTTGCATCCAGGAAAGATAAAACAATTTCAATGGAAATTTGTACACAACACAATATTTACAGAGCATAATCTTAACATTATGAATTTATCTAATGGAGTATGTAATATATTCAAAAGGGAAAGAGAAACGCTCATCCAATTTTTTTTTAACTGTGACATAATTAAACAAGTATGGAATTATATAATCTATTTTCCAAGATATATTTGAATTACTGGATCTTGATTTAGAAATCATAAACGTGGTTCTTGGTTTTTATTAAATTCCATTCAAATATAATATTGTCAATACCATAATGTATGAAGCCAAATGGTAAATATGGAAATTTAGGAACATTCACAAGTTCGAGAATAAATCTCCTAGCTCTGACTTCCTACTGCTACACATAAAGCAGTCAATAAAAAACCTTTTTATATGGCAAAACATGAAGCGTGAAAACACGACAGAAACTGATTATATAAAACAGTTATAGCACTGTCAGGCTTCGTAGCAGATATATTCGTGTAAACAATTGTTTGTGTTTAATGACTAAAGATTGTTAAAAAATATGTACATTTGATGTTTAAAAATGATTAATGATTGGCATGCGATTTTTTCTTCTTGAATTTCGTTTCGTCAAGAGGATGGTACTGGCATAAGCATGATATATAATATCCAATGACTGACATGCTAATTCTCTTCTTGAATTTCGTTTCGTCAAGAGGATGGTATTAACATAAGCATGATATATAGACTTTGGAAAATAAATCTGAGTTGTTAACTTACCACTTGCATTATGATTTGATCAAGCAATGTATTTAAGTTAAACATTAAATAGCGCCATAATGTTAGTTCTACATGTTAATATTCTGAATTGTGCATGTATATATTCAATACATGTTTATTGTAGGGTGTGACTGGGGGATGGTTCCCCGACCCCCACACACCTATGACGGGGAATTAAACGGGTTTCCTGACAGAAACTAAAAACAAAAATATAAAACAAAAGTACGCCATAGCTGTAGTATATTAATTTTATATCAGTGTAAATGCAATTAAATATATTTATTGTGTATTCAGTCATTATTGTAATAGCTGTAATCTCGTCTCATTTCGTTCGTGTATTTCTTTTTTATTATATCACATTTGAAGTATTCAGACAGGTGCAATTTTATCAGTGCACGTTCTTTTGTCCATCAAATTCATCGTACTATGTCCTTTTTTAAAAAGGTTTCGATAATCTAGAATGAATCTTTGCATGCAAAGGCTGATTTTAAATATGTAATGCACAATACCATTACATACAATTGTTTAAACATGTGTTTCAAATGTTACCATACAAGCCATTGTTGAATGCTTTGTACTAAGTTGTTCAGTTTTTCTATTTGTTATTTTTTTTTATTAAATTGGGTCTTTCAATTGAAATTGTTAATTGTGCTGAATGCTTTAGCCAATAACAGTGATGCATTTGTCCCTGTTACAGTTGTCGGCTAGCCAAGACCTGACCACACCTTACAATACTGAAATATTATCAATTGTATATAGCTCATGTTTAGTTACTGTATTGCACCACACTTATATAATACCATTATTATTGCGTTATCTAGTCATGTACAGTTTAATGTGTGATAAAGTATGATATTGAAACATTAGGATGCAGTGGGCTTGCATGAGAAATGTGATAAGCTACAATGAGCTGTATGCAGAAACGGGATCAGCTGTAGTGAGGTTGCATGCAGAAATGAGATAAGCTGCATTGAGCTCGTATGCAGAAATGGGATAAGCTGCAGTGAGGTTGCATGCAGAAATGAGATAAGCTGCATTGAACTTGTATGCATAACTGAGATAAGCTGCAGTGAGGTTGCATGCATAAATGAGATAAGCTGTGGTGAGCTTGTATGCAGAAATGGGATAAGCTGCTGTGAGGTTGCATGCATAATGGGATAAGATGCATTGAGTTTGTATGCATAAATGGGATAAGCTGCAGTGAGGTTGAATGCAAAAATGAGATAAGCTGCAGTGAGATTGTATGCAGAAATGAGATAAACTGCTTTGACCTTGCATGCAGAAATGGTATAAGCTGCAGTGAGGTTTCATGAAGAAATGAGATAAGCGGCATTGAGCTTGTATGTAGAAATGGGATAAGCTACACTGAGCTTGTATGCAGAAATGAGATAAGCTGCAGTGAGATTGCATGCAGAAATGAGATGAGATGCAGAGCAGTGAGGTTGCATGCAGAAATTAGATAAACTGAATTGAGCTTGAATACGGAAATGAGATAAACTGCAGAGAGTTTGTATGCAGAAATGGGATAAGCTGCAGTGAGTTTGCATGCAGAAACGAGATAAGCTGCAGTGAGCTTGTATGGAGACATGTGATAAGCTGAAGTGAGTTTGTATGCAGACATGTGATAAGTTGTAGTGAGCTTGTATGTAGACATGTGATAAGCTGCAGTGAGCCTATCCATAGGATATGTTGTCTGCTTTTTAATTTAGTCTTCATAACCGCTGCTCCCAACTAAATTCCATTTTGTTTATTTCGTTCTTCGGGGCATATAATTGTGTTAGATACTGGGACCATACGCCGCTGGACATGAAATAATAACAGTTAAATAGCATGTCCACCACCATATGCATGTCTTCTGCGGAATGGTTAAAAGTCTGTACTATTGATTTTATGAATATTGAGTTCTGCTCAACCGGGAGTTAGGGGCGTGAACGGTAGCAAGCATATTTCACTACCGTTCATGAGCAGTCTCAATCAAACCGAGACTGCAATATCGTGTTCGGCCGTTTCCAAAGGTCCACTCTCATACTGTTTTGTTTCCAGAAATGAGATAAGCTGCAGTGAGTGTGTATGCAGACATGTGATAAGCTGCAATGAGCTTGTATGCAGACATGTGATAAGCTACAGTGAGTTTGTATGCGGAAATGGAATAAGCTGCAGTGAGCTTGCATGCATAAATGGGATCAGCTGCAGTGAGCTTGTATGTAGAAATGGGATAAGCTGCTGTGAGCTTGTATGCAAAAAAAATTGATAAGCTGCAATGAGTTTGCATGCAGAAATGGGATAAGCTGCAGTGAGCTTGTATGCTGAAATGAGAAAAGCTGCTGTGAGTGTGTATGCAAAATAGTGATAAGAAGCAGTGGGCTTGTATGAAAAAATGGGATAAGCTTCAGTGAGCTTATATGAAGAAATGGGATAAAATGCAGTACGAATGCATGCATAAATGAGATAATCTGCAGTGGCAAGCTTATACACACGTGAGCTGTGGCATAGTGTTTCCTGAGTTAAGTTGTGTTTGTTCATACAGCCTAATTCTTCTTCTTGCTAGTGATACACTGGAATAAAGATTAAACGATACAAGGGAAACCAGTAAAATGGACATGTTAGACATGTTATATTGTTTTTGTTTTAATTACATAATAGAAGGAATCATTTTAATTATACTAATAAAAAATACACCAGTGTAAACAATTAGTAGATAAATATATAATGTTACATTAATTGTTTGGCGCCATTTAACCTTTTCTTTTTCTTTTTTCTTTTCTTTGTATATAATAGATGATCAATCGATCAACCATATTATATTTTATTGTATACTTTCATATTGTCCCGTTTACTTAGCATTGACCTAAGCGTGCAATATTCTACGATATTGCACGCATTGATATTGCACGGGAACTTTTGCTCGTGCTTGCTAAGAGCCGCGAAATAGAAATAAGGAACTACTTTCAAATAAAAATAACGGAATCCTTCCTATAGTGTCAAAAAAATTTTATGGCAAAAATTGATAAAATAATTCAAATGGTCACTCACCCACTGTTTTTAACGTTATCGAATGGTAAACAAACTTCAGAAAATCGCTTGATGTTTGTAATGACGTAATCCGACGTCGACGGGATGACGTCGACGTCGTTTTCGCGCAAAATAATCATCCACACAAAATGAAACTGAATGGCAAGATAGGAATTCCATCAAAAGCTATAAAAATAACACAAATACAATGAAAAGTAATAGTCATACAATTAACATTGATCAAACACAATATGAAAGTATACAATAAAAAGGTTATTGAATTTGTATGGCTAAATATTACTTGGAACTCGTTGTTTTGGCGCAGGACGACTCGCAAGCTCGTCGTCCTTTGCCAAAACAACTCGTTCCAAGTAATATTTAGCCATACAAATGCAATAACCTATAATATAATTCATTTTAGGGGCGTCGTATCTTTGTTTAGTCATTAATTTCATGAAAAGACAAAGCTAGTTTTGTTTAATATTTAAACTTTACGGTTACTCAGACTTTGTTTATATACTCAGTTGCAAAAGAAACTGGACACTTTGACAATTTTACTTTCACCCTATTCTCCTTATCAAGCGACAGTCCCTTAATGATTCGATCTATTGAAAAACAAATGACAACATGATATTGGCAATGGAATCATACAAACCATTGTACCAAACATGGAATATTCATTTTGGAATTTATCAATTTAATTTTAAAAAATATTATACAATTAAATCTAAGCAAAACTCATTGTCCACGTTCTTTTGCAACTGAGTATACAATCAGAATTAAATATATTTTGTTTATATTATTTTATATTATATCGCATCTCATATAGGCTCTTACAAACTGCTGATATTATTCTAATAAAACTGTAATCGAACGGTGCAATGTTGTTTTTATTTGAGCCAATTTAGTAATGTACCCTTTAATTCAAAATATCTTACACCAGTTTGATGGCAATATTGTGTAATACAATTAAACCATTTAAGGATATTTCTTACAGTTTCTTGTAAAACAAATGCCTATTATTTTTAAGATTATGTACATATCTAGAACGCTCTATTCTTAGCATATTTCAGCTTTAAAAATAAAAGGTCACCATCACGATAATGGTTTTTGAGATAAAAGCATTTATAACCCTAACATTTCTAAAAAAAAAAGAAGGGCTGCTGAAACAAAAACACAAACTTTTTTCTTTACTGTTAAGTTCTACATAGCACTTTATTATTTTAATGGAGTTCACATGTGTAAAAATAGTCTACAGTCATCAAGTTAGTAGTATTTAAACGTTATAGCGGCTAAACAAATAAATCTCTCCGTGGTCTGTATTAAACTATTGAAAATATACTTGAATCTAATGTATCAAAAAATAACTTCATTATCCGTTTATTAAGTTCATAATAATGACATCAAGTCATTATTATGACTTGTGATGGACTTTTGATGGACCAGGATCAAGAAAAATAATATTATACAACAGTTCAAAAAATATGTTATTTGTGTACGTAGTCGCTCTTAGACATGTATGCGAATAAACAACTATAGGAAATGTCCTTAATAACGACATATATAAAATAGTATGATACTGGACCTTTGGAAACGGCCGAACACGACACATACAAAATATGAACAGGAAATGTAGCATTCAAGGACAACAGTCAGCCATAAACACGCATAGAAACAAACAATAATTACACTCCATTAATTTTTCAATTTTGGTTTTGCTCTATTTTGACTTTGAGTGGGGACTCAAACTCTGTTTGTGAAGTAACTGACATATACTGAAAGGAAAAAGAAACGCATAATGGGAATTTCCGATATATACTGTATGTGTAATATGCTACTGCTAATCGAATGGTACAGGACGACATTAGGCATGTCCTTTCGGAAAGAAGGTTTAAACAGCACCGAACACACCAATGTTTACCCCTTTAAAGTTTCATTATCGACAGAATGAGAATTTGTCTCAAGCAGGTGAGCAAAATAAGGCTTTAAACGTTGCAAACTCTTAACATTAAAAACAATACTGAAATGGCTTGACTTTTTCAAGCTAAACTTCAACATTAAAGAATTTCGTGCAACAAAGTATACTTTGATTAAAAGGTCTACTAAATGACAGAGTTTTCCTTTCTGTAATTAATTGTAGCCCCTTGTTGTACAAAACACGTTGAGATATATCTGGAATATTACGTGGAATTAGGTGTACATAGGCACTTTTTTGATTATGCGTTTCTTTTTCCTTTCAGTATATAACGGTTTCACTACTCATTCAGCATCTTATAAAATTGTTTGCTTAATTTCTCATTATAACCTGATAACGTATTGAATACTTCCTATAATATATAGACACACTTTCCCTTGTGACTGAGAGTGTATAGATACGCGTATAAAGCATGTACAAACTAATAATAAATATAAACTGAAATTAAATTGACAAAATGTACAGGAAACTGAACAATTATCTCATGATTTGAGATAAAAGCGAAGTTCAAACTGTGGGCGGTAGCGATCAAAGACGGACACAGAAAATAAACAAAGATTAGATCGTAGTTTATATCTTATTTCAAAATCAGTTATTAGTATAGCTCATTTCATTTTCACTTCATCTTCGTGAGAAAATCCGGTTTGATATCAGCGATATACAGGGGCTATAGTGTAAAGGCTGGTTATTATAGTTGTTAAAACTGTATACATCATGAGCCGTTTATAAAGTCCTTGAGTTTATAATGTGTTATTGACCAACCAAGGACAAATACTGTATTATTGCAAGGAAATGTGTTCGGTTTTCCAAGATGGGGACAAGGTGTCAATTTATCAGGAAAAAAGTCATTAAAGCGTGAATATGGCCATTGACATTGTAAGGGAAGTTGTGATGGACTTGTGATGGACCACGATTCTCTAATAATGTACATTAACCACGATTGGTATTACCAACACTGATATAGCATAGGCTATATAAAAGTAGATATAAAAGTCGAACAAGACAGTTTAGCATTCAAGGACCACAGCTAGTCAATCAAAAACACTCATAGAAACATATAATAATTACAAAGATGAATAAGAAGCAAGATACGACATCACAAACATAAAATGATTGACAATAGGGCTATCGTCTTGGAACGATCAGTGGCAAAATGACCGCTGCGGGTTTATTTGTTTGTATGATGTTTTACGTCATTTTCAACAATGTAAGGTTATATATGACCGGTCGATTTTTTTGTGGTGGTGGCAGACCATCCACCTTTCCTGGGTAGAACCAGTACTGTACACCTCCCGCCATCCGTTAGAATCGACACTTCCTCACTTACAAGTCGAGCTCCCAGTGGGATTCGAACCCGCAGCGGTGAGATTCGAAACTTTACAACGCAAGGTCATTAACCAGTCGGCCAAGGAGACGCTGCGGGTTGAATAACCTCAATAATTTATTTTACTGTGAAGTGATGAACATGTATTTAAAAGTATAATTATACTTGGTTAATCAGTATAATTGTATTTGGTACATATGCAACTCTTCCAACATAAGGAATTGTTTAAATACATTAATTATAATGTCCATAACTACATAGGGTCATTAGTGAGAACGATCTACTTTACTATTTGCATGGAGAGTGTCTGTTTTGTCAAAACAATTGATAATTTATGAATATGTATTAAATACTTAAAAGTACTTGATTGACATCTCACGATAATTTACAAAATGTAGTATAATACGTACTGTAATTTCCGTTAAGGAAATAAATATATATGTTGTTAAGTGCTGCGTTCAGCAGTGACGGATCTCGGGAGTGGGGCAGCTGCGCTAAATCAAAGAAAGTGTAACGAACAGCCAATCAGTAGTGTTATCTTTACATCCGACATGGACTGTATGACTTTCATAGATCTAGTTTCATTTTTAGACACCAGTTCTGTTTAAATGCCTGCTTTTGGTTTGTGTTCGGCGAAAGCTAGTACATTTCCTGTTCGACTTTTATACCTATGTTTAAGCATGTTTAATTATTCTCATAACATATTATGGCACATTAAGCGAATTGCGATCTCCAACCAGTGAAACCACCATTTAAAAAAAACTGAACACCAGGCGGTAATATTGGATCCACGCTAAACAGACTACACATGTATAAATCCCGTTGCCCTAAATGCCCCTACCAAATTTCATAAAAAGTAGTTGACTAATACAGTATGTTTAGTTTCATCTATCTCTCTTACTGTAAACGTTCATTAATTATGACACAACAGTACTGAGATAGGATTAGTAATTATTTATACATGGAAGCTCTTCAACCCTACGAACATATACTGAATCCTAACCTAATGCTAACCATATACATATACACGTTATACTTGGTATGACAAACTTAATAATAGTGTTGTTATCCTGTTACTCTGTACATGCTGTACAAGGTCCAGATGAAGAAAGTAAATCGAGGTGACTAATTGTTTGCGTGAAGTATATCAAGTTACACACGGCATCTCAGAATATACTACTTACAACATGTTATTAAAGATACACTCGAAAATCTCAGGAAATATTGCTTTCAAACTATATTAAAGGTACACACGGCAATCTCGGAAAACACTTTTATCAATATCATATGAAAATGGTCCACGGCAATCTTCTCGGAAACACGACTTTCAACATGTATTAAAGTTACACGCGGCAATCTAGAGAAATATAAATGTTAAATGTATATTAAAGGGACACTACGCATTCTCGGAAAATACTAGTTTCAACATTATATTAAAGCGACATCCGTCAATCTCAAAGAATATATAAGGCGTTAAAATTAGTCTCCCGCTGGTATATTGTGAGATAAAAATAGAAATATGCGAAATTATTGGAAAAGGGTACTCCTTTTTATTTCCTTTATTATATAGACAGCAAAACAGGAAATAATGAATGATGTATATAAAATAATTCGATCGAGCACCACCGATAGTCCATATTTCTTGAAAAGTTCAGTACACAAGGGAGTGAGTTATCCCTCTTTCTCTTAAACCATGTATTTTCGTAAAAACACATAAAATCACAAACATTACCTCCATTTGTCCAATACAATATTCTCTATACGTTGCTTTTGAAATAAATCACAGAAAAATACAACACCGATTGCGTAAGTAGCAGCTTTTGATTATAAAATATCATCTAATTACCTCCCTTTAAGGTTTCTGTAGCATCCATAAAAGAGTATTGCTTGGCAAAATTTGAAACTGTTTGAAGTAATATTTAGAACTCAGTAAAGAGTCCTTAAAACATAAATCATTTTGTTGAATTAAAGCGCTGTTCAAGCTGTCCTACTCCCTACTCCCTCAAAAAATGGCCTATGGGAATACCAGCAAAAAAGGGTGTACTCTTTTTCTTTTGGTGTGTATATATTAATGTAACAACTTTGCACCGATTAATGATAAAGCAGATATAAAAGTCGAACAGCAAATGCAGCATTCAAGGACCACAGTCAAACAAAAGCACGCATAGAAACAAACAAGTTTAAAGATGGCTAAAAGGAAAGACACGACAACACAAACATAAAACAGTTTTCAATATGGCTACCGCATTTGAAAGGTCAGTGGCAGAAAGGATCCGCTGGGGTTTTAAACCAGGTTCTAGGGTGCATAAAATCTCACTCTTACCATACCCAGGTTATATTCTCGAACAAACAATGAAACAGTAAGAGGCAATATAAGTAACACATAACAAGACAAAATTAAAGACTTAACATCAAACACTAACATCCTTTGAGGATTTAGGTAAACGTCAACATAGGGTCCACAATATATCCGGCCATCGCACAATCAAAGAGGAAAGCATAGTGCCAACCTTAAATCACCCACTAAACATGTTGTACGTTGCAAAATTATATCGTCATAACCGCTTTTGATAAACTGTTTAAAAGTTTAAAAAAGATTGTGTGAAATTGATTATGACCAAGGATCTTACGAAGTTTATACATCACATCACCATAGAAGTCAGGTTGTGATAGTCCTTGTCGTAGAAGTGTTCTTAAATTAAATTTATATTTTAAAAGTAGTGTAGGGTGACGATAATACAATTTTGCAAAGGTTTTTCGAAGTTTATGATAACGGTAGCCCTGATGGAGTAGCTTCTTAGTAATTTGCTATGATCTATTCAAATGAATCATGATTTGTAGATTTGCAAATTTACCACATTTCTATGCGTGAAAGATCGGAATTTCTCAGTGCAAGAATATTCATAATCCCTAAATATTAATAACTAACTCAGAACACAATAATAACTAACGTTGCTAATTTAGAACGCAATATGGCCTAATAACTAACGTTGCGACGTTGAGTCGTGACGTCAACAAAGTGTTGCTGACGTCGAAGTCATCAGCCGATAACGTTCAATAAAGCGAATATTTGTTTGCAAAAACGTAATTTACAATGTAATAGATTTTTAACTGCTGGGATCGATTATTGGGTAATCCTTCACTTGATGGTAGACGTGCTTTGTTTTTTCACTCACTCGCGTGCGCTCGTTCATGAAAAGAACCAAACGTCTACCACTCGTGAAGTATTTTCCTATAATCGATCCCAACAGTTAAATAATCTCTATATATTTAGAAAAACAAGTGTGAATCCACGAGTTTTCATTTCAAATGGGTTTTTCCCTTCCGTTTTCATCAAATAAGATATCGATATATGTTCAATTTAAACGAAATTATTTTTCAAAAAGTATTAATTCAAAAAGACTAACAAGCCATGCACTTACTAAAATTCTCAAACTTTTCCTGTTCGGTTTTTATATCTAATTTTACACATTTGATCAACATCATAGAGATGTTTCATATTCATGTTTGTCAAACACCTATTGTAACCATTCATCAAATTTCTCTAGCTCGAGAATCGCTCCTAGACTACCGATTTACAGGCGTTTCGCATTCCAACAAATAAACAACCATTACTTACTACAGGGTGAATTAGAATATGCAGCATCACCAACATGATAACAGGCTGGACAATTAAGGGAACCGCCTTGGAGCGGTATCATTACGTGGTCCCGCCCTTATTCCATTAAGCGATGGGAAAACTTTTATTGGCAGGATTTTAAAACGGATATTTCGACAATAAAACGCGTTTAAAAACATTGTTTACTGAAAATAATGCAATAACCTGTTTCTAATTACCTATAAAATAAATAATTTAACTCGAAATTAAGGCTTTATTTCATATCCCAGCCAACCACGCTTTTGCTTCGTGGAGAAGGGGTTGGATGGGGTATGATGGGGTATGAAAGTTAATACTCGGACCACGCAATGTAAATGCCACTGATGGTTTATATTTTTATATTGTCATCCTACAAAAGAAGATATAAAAATCGAACAGGAAAAGTAGCATTCAAGGACGACAATGCGTAATCTCCGCCAGGCTATATCATCTAACAAACTAGGCGGCATTAATCACGTTAATAGGCAATATAAGAACAACATAAACATGAGTCAAACGACTATTTTTGCACTGTTTCTAAACCTATTGACGACAAAGTATATATCGTTTGAGAATCCAAATTCTATAGACACAATATAAATAAATATATAGACACAGTAGAAACGGCTTTAACCAGCAAGGTCAAAACCCCAAAAGATGAGTGTCGAATTAAGAGTTACCAACTCATACTCATTCTTAGAATCTGTTTTAAAGCAAACAATAAATAATTACATATACATGTTAACCCTGAATAATAACATGTATGCCCTAAACATTCTTCATTTAAACTGCAATAAATACAGATAGTTCGAACTATACATCCCTGTAAACACCGATATACATAAAAGTATATACACGTAGCCAATATCTTCATACACCCATACACTCCGCCATACATACCACTTCAACCCATACGTATTGAACAACATAACAAGTAATATACGTCACAGCTGACGTAGGCTGTGAAGTATAAGGACATGACTACTATTTCCAAAGAGAAAGATCCCGAGTTAACATATACTTATTCAGCTGCCGAAGGCAGCTGACCCTTATATTGGTTTTATATCTGTCTATGGTTAACAAACTGTGACTCATGTAAATGGCAATAAGCATGCTTTACAACTTGAACTCCTAGAGAACTCGTCTGAAAAACTTGAATTGTATAAACACATATTTTGTAATGTTGAAAGGTTACCATTTCACTTGCTGAAATGACGTTTTCGTAAACCAGTCTACTGAACTGTAGCATGTAATCATTACTATTATATGTATATTAGCAACGAAACGTTCACAAGCCTCAATAGCGCAGCTGATCGAGGCGCCGTGTTATTGCCGTGGAAGGTAGAGTTCAAGCCTGCTGATTTCCATTTTCTTTTTAATTTTCATTAATTATGGTTTTCATTATTGCAAATGGCAACGTAGCAACAGTTGCTTTACATTTTTCACTTTGATAACGCAATCTGATAATTACACATGGTAACAGTGAACAGTTGATATGTGTTGTAGAGCACACTCTAACGCACACGTATCCCTTACATGTGAACATTTGTATTTCTGTGCTGATGTGTACTTCTAGCACGTCGTGTTACGAGGGTAAATTGTAATCAATATGTAAGACATGTCAGGGTATTTGAACAGAAAGAAGCGAGCTCGCCCACATTGATTTAAAATGCTTGGTAGGAAGAACTGATGGTAAAAATCGGGAAGAATTAAAGAAAAAATGGTCGTGGCGTGTTTATGTCTCAGTGACAACGTTGTTTTTTGTTCAATATTGTTTTAACACCCCTGACTTGATATATTATTATGTTCACTTTTTTTTTTAACTTTTTGTCTCTCGGCAGCTATTTTACGCTTGCGTAAAACCTTGCTTGTAGTACTTTAATATCTCTGTCGTACTTTTACAGGAGCAGTAATTCGTCGGTTGCCAGTGTGTTAGCGCCTATCTACGTTCGTGTGACATCTACTCAAACTTCTAATTGAAGATGCGCCATTCACAGACATCATTCCCATTCGTGTGAATGGGAATGATGTCTGTGAATGGCGTTATACATCGAATCGTATTGTCCATTAGCATCATAGTACGTCGTTAAAAGTATTTTAAAACAATAGTATTATAACGTTCATTATGTATTTGTATTACGTTTAATGATGTGTACTGATTCCATGTACAATGTGAATTCCATTTGTTCGCAAATGATATGAGCAAGAGCGTGAATCGACATGTGACAGGAAACGATAACATCACTAAGATACAATACGGCATATGGGAATTGAAGTTGGAATACAGATGACATTATCCGTTTTACCCAAACATATGTTTAAAGGGAGGGAAATGCTTGGCATAGTAAATCATTATGTTAATATAATCACGTTTGAGTTATTGCCCTGCTTCAACATGGAATTTATCATTAGTATATAGTATATGGTATGGATAAAGGATGTGCCCTAAAACAATGTGTTTATTTTGAAACTTAATAAGCTTCCTATTTAGTTCCTAAACACCTCCTGGTTATCACATTGTGAAGGCGTCATTATTAATGAGTTACAAATAATTTGTCACTGAAGGGAAATTAAGCTAGCATTGGCTTAAGGGTATATATACAAAGTCCATCGCGTTTGAATAATATCCTGAATAATATGGAGCTTCTAACGCCCGTAGAATAACATTATTTAATTGAAATAGAAAGTGAGTAAATAAAGATTAAAACGGGAACCAAGCTGGGAAAGTTCATATCGAAAACAAATCGAACACAATTGTTGAGCAGTATTGTTGGAATACGTTTGGCAAGGCGGTAGCCCTATTGTCAACCCGTTTGTGTTTGTGATGTCATATTTTGCCTTTTATTCATGTTTAAAGTTATTCT
The DNA here is from genome assembly GCA_037043455.1 of Cyrtodaria siliqua. NCBI lineage: Eukaryota > Metazoa > Mollusca > Bivalvia > Adapedonta > Hiatellidae > Cyrtodaria > Cyrtodaria siliqua. The sequence goes on along the minus strand of JAWPHD010005810.1, from coordinate 50,315 downwards.
TTGTTTCTGTGTGTGTTTGTGGTTGACGGTCGTCCTTGAATGCTACTTTTCCTGTTCGATTGTTATATCTACTTTGACATTAAAAACTAAAACATCTACGGTGTTCATACATTATGATATAATAGCACTGTTTAAGAATTACCAAAAGTAGATACAAAAGTTTACTCGAATACGACATTTAGAATTCACAGAACACATTTAAGCAAAATCACGCATTTAAAACCAACACATATCACATGGTAAACTAACGAATTAGAAATAAATTAGGTGTCACCACACACAAAATGACAATATGGGTACCGCGTTAAAATGTAATAACTATTAGACATACAAATAGAAGCACTACTTATTTCAATAAAGTCTACATTCACAAGGCTTATTTAAGATTGCAATAATTGAACCAGTAATTACATAATTCGTTTTACATCCGTTCCAAGGCGGTAGCCCTATTGTCAACTCTTTTGTGTTTGTGATGTCGTTTACTTTTATTATTACTTTTGCCTTCTTGTTTGTCTGTTTGCATGTTTGTTTCTGTGTTTTGTGGTTGACTGTCCTCCTTGAATGCTACTTTCCCTGTCCGATCGTTTTATATTTCTTTACATCTGCTCGACATTGTTCAATTATTGTAATGCTAAATAAGCATTGCGAATGTAGACTGTGTTAAATAAGTAATGCATATACTTGTATATCTAATAGTTATTACATTTAAAGGCGGTACCCATATTGTCATCGTTTGTAAGTAATGCATATATATATATATATAATAGTTGACGTACGAGTGTAGATGAAAGGCCAGACTTACAAGTATAGCATATACAATAAAACATTAAACAGATGAATGTAAATTATCTGAAACGGTTCTTTGTTATATCTACGTTTATACTTAAGGGCTGGTCTACACAACCGCACCTTACAAAAGATGCGAAAAGAATGAGAGACACGCGAAGTGACAATATATTTAGTTATCTAATCGACTGATTAGCTGTTTCACGGAATTATATGGTTAAGTAAACAATCACGATATAAGCTATACATCTTATCCAAATCACTCTCGATATCGCTAATGGCCCTACACAGCAATACATACGACACGGAACACGTACCATAGTTCAAAGTTACTATTGTTACGGGTAAAATGTAACAAGAAAGGAAGTTAAACCAGCAACATCTATTTTTATAATATAATCAACACAATTATTCAAATACTACAAAGAAAAAAAATCACTTTCAGAAAATATATCAAATGGATCCAGTATTTCTATAAAATCCAATATACGAATAAAATACAAATTATATTTGTAAGTGTCCCTTTAATCTGAATTGTCAAGTGTCCCTTTAATCAAAGTTGTCAATCGTCCCTTTAATTCAGTTTCGCTTCACTTCACTTTCCTGATTTACTAATTCACAATAGTCCAAATGTCCAAATAATCCAATAATCCAATGTCACTAGATTTATCCTCTCACAATTAAGAAACAATAAATATGTACCTGTGTTTTATCGGTGAATACAATACAGATAGGAGTTCGGATGCGTAGTAATTAAATCACGAGTGGGTTAGCACGAGTGATTTAAATAATTCGCATCCGAACGGTTAACTGTATTTTATTCACCGATAAAATTCAGGTATGTATTTATTATTTCGATTCTAACACAACAATCCATTGTTTACGCTATTGTTGGGGCACTATATATTATCTCGGAGGTCAAGGTAATCAGGCTGCTATGTGTTTACAGGCTGTTCCATTGGGCGCCCCCGTATGCAAAGTTCTGCGTTTCAATACACCATTAGTCATGTGACAAACAATTAAGTCATTGATTACGTCATATAGCTTGCGCTGTATGACGTCAATCGTTCTCAGCTTGTCCAAGATGCTTATTAAAGTTATATGTGTACTGATGCATATGATGGGTTTATATAGGGGTGTGCATGGTTTGGGAGCATGGCAAGTTTGTTGTAATTAACATTTCATTAAAATTACTGTTGAGTTTGTCTTCCTGACGTATATTTATCAAGTGACGTCATGTAACGTGCGCTTCCAACGGATGAAATATACGCGGGGAATTAATTGGAACAGGTGTATTTTATCGTAGAATAACATACAGCTGTCTCTCTTCTTTGTGTATATGAAAAACTGCGGAGGTCGTGTTAGAATATATTTTAATTCACAGCATCCAATATTTTGTAAATTCTCAATTAAAATGATGAACCAGATACTTCACATTGAATATTAATACTGAAACCCCTTCAATATTTACTAAGGCCGGCTTTATTTACTAACATGAAATATTCTAGATTAAAAATGTTCTGTAACAATCTACAAATCTCAGTATGTAAACAATACTTTAGAAATTACTAGAAGTCTTGCCTAAAATAGTACACAATAATACACCCACCAGCTATTTGTAGAAACAACTTGACAGCCAGAATCAATAGACGTGTACACCTATATAACATTATATACATGAGGTTAATACTATGACATCACAATACATTACACAGGTAAGCATACAGGTACGGGACAAACGGCGGGTACGTTCAGAAAGCTTAGTACATTATATACTAAAAAGAACATCGACTCCCCTGTAGTATACAATTTCACAATTTCAATCGATTTACATAATAATCTCTCATTTTAAAAAAACAGCTCATCCGAAAATAAATCGAACACTTTGGTGAAGTAAGTTGGATAACGGTTCGAATGTACCCATACAAAATTAAAATACATTTTAAGAAACTGAAAAAAAAAAATATATATATATAATGTAATATGGGAGCGTTAGAAGTTTCCTTTAATAAAATGCATAATATATACTGATAAGAAGTACCCTGGGTTACACATGTTACAGGAGGCAAATAACAGTTGTCCGTTTTGTGAGTGCTAATGCAAACAAGTAGATATAAAACACAGAAAAATATTAGTGAAAATGCGTATGTGTTTCGTCCTTAAAGACGGAAGTTAGGATGGGGATCTTAATATAGCTGTGCATGGATCAACAATCGTTACAGTTATTGCCCATGCATGCAGTCTCTGCTTTTGCATTTTCTCACTGAGGTATATTTTACCTGTTATTTATGATAATAGTAGAGTAATAATCGTATACATTGTATATGGGTGTTTCTCAATGTTAAATGTCGTAGTGAGTATTGTGAAAGTGAGCGCAGTATGTAGGTTATACGGTTGGCCTGTACATCGTGTGCAACGGAGGGAATCTGAAGTGTTTATATGCACTAACCATTAGCTACACGTAATATTTGAGCAGATACGAATAAAATGTGTATATATTATGATTTCATTTATATCTTATTAACATGTATGGTATTGCAAGGTAAAAGGCTATAGACATGTACTTCAACATCAGTGTTTGAAGTTAATGACAAATGTATAGCTAATCCCGTTTAGTTTATAGAAGAAGGAATTGTCATATCATAGAAAGGATCATATTTGCATCTTTTTTATTAACCGAAACAATAGGAACGTTATAACCAACATATTAAAACCTAGAAACCTACCGGTGCATACCATAGTGTGTGGCACTGTAAAACTCTCTTTCTTCTTCAAATTTAGTATTTCGTGAAAATAACAGTACATTTACTAAGGATAAAAAAGAGTATGATAATGGACCTTTGGAAACGGCCGAAAACGACAAATACGAAATATTGCAGTCTCGTTTTTATTGAGACTGTTCATGAGCGGTAGTGAAATAGGCTAGCTACCGCTCACGCCCTCTAGCCCCGGGTTGAGCAGAACTCAATATTAATAAAATCAATAGTACAAAATTTAACCATCCCGAAGACGGCATGCATATGGAGGTGGACATGGAGTATCTTTCTTCCCTTTGTCGTACGGCGTATGGTCCCAGTATCTAATAAAGAATACTGCCCCGAAGAGCGAAATAAACATAATGGAATTTAGTTGGGAGCAGCGGTTATGAAGCCTGCATATCACAAGTAACAGTCAAAAGACTAAATTTAAAAGCAGACAACATATCCTATAAGTGGTTAAACAATACCCAGAGGCTTTTATTAGCATGAGCTGCACATCTTCAAATATACAAGACAATAAAATTAATACTGATACAGGCGATCATTTGGAAGCAACAAACACAATTAAGAAAATAACGTAGCAGACTCGGTATTATTGAGTCTGTTCATGCGAGGCAATTTAAGAAGCAACAACTCTCACTGCCTCTATTACCGGCTTAATCGGTATTCTACTTCAAAACCACCTATATTAGGCTCGCTGGTCCCAAAGGACCAGTAAAACTAACACTACTGATTCGAAGCACAGGGAAACCATTTTAAATTGCACTGACGACAGCGATATTATGGTACTGATGTGGAAAAGGAAAACACTTGGGAAGTAGGCGACTACTGTACTGTACTTTTTAGCTTGAAACACCGAGACGCAGAATCGAACACTTACCCTAGTGTCGTCACAATAAAACGGGACAGTGTAAAACCAAAATGGCCGCAATGCTCATACCTCTAATAAACTAGGCAGCATTAATAGGCAATAGTGTAAAACAACGATAATAGACAAAGATAAACGTATATAATTTTGTATATATGACTATAAAACACAAAAGCCTAGACAGCCATACAGCAAGTAATTAATGACTTAGCAGAAGCCAGAGCAATATTATAAAACACTGTCTTGTCAATTTGGTGCTGGATACAGGATAACGACGAGGTTGTGTACTTTTCAATATATATTTAATTTGCTCTTTGCTTTTGGTACATTGCGGACCTACGGTGCCATGCGGGTGAGTGCTGTGGTTTCTATAGGACAATTTGCTCATATTTTTATTTCAAATGCCCCCTAAACAGTTTTTACATATAAGAAAAAAGTGTCTGTCGGTGGAATGACTAACATTTATGAAATTAGGTTAATTTTCTCCTTTCCTACCTTTTTATATAAATTTTGAGTAATTTTAATCGTTTACATATTAACAACTGTATCCCGAAATCTTAATCGAAACTATCAAAAATAAATATATATATTTCCGTACTGGAAAGTGGAAGTTATCTAGTTTGAATTTACCTTACCATGTTTAGTAGTTATTCAAACTATGTTACAGTAGTTGACAAAGCATGTAGCCTCAGTGTTAATAAAGAATCAATAATAAAATGTATAGATGTCTCTATAACAAAATTATCGTTTAATTATTTTTCTCATATTCAAACCTATCATGAATGCGGAAGTAGGAATATTAGTAATAAATCAATGGTATAGTTCGTTTTGCCTTAATAATTTGTTACAGTGCGTAACCATGCATGTGGCGTAACCATGCATGTGGCTATATTGAAACTGAAGCGTTACCCTGTACACAGGGTACTAAACTACTATCCACTTAAGAGACCCAGTTTGATTTTATATTTGGTGTCTTACAGAGAGCGTTGTTATTCCCCTTTCTTTGTACATGTACACTTTGTACACATTTGGAATTATTGCATGACATAGTTTTAATGTTAATGTTGGAATAACATCTTACACCTAAAGATGAAAACAGGGGTAAGTAATTACATATCTTGTCAGGTAATATTTAATAGCGCATGCTTTCCTCATACCATACTAAGGTTAATTTAATTTAGATAAACGTGTTGTTAGAAATTAAATAATCATCTAGACATTATACGATCATCATGATAATTATATGTTGACTATGCTACTGTCAGCTTACATGAATAGAAGTGCATATGCAAATATTACGCTCACTTCAAATTTGTCAAAATCGGTCAACTCTTTCCACGGTGTTGTAGATTTGTGTTCTGTCGAAATGCATTTGTAAATTTCTAAATGATCTAATCTCTAACCAACAAGGCAGCATCCATAGACAATATAAGGAAAACATAAGTAAATATAATACAAACAAACAATAGCTTAGAAGGCCACAATGAAGGTACTCAATGACTTGGCTTAAGATGAGATATAAACTGTGAATCTATTTATTATCATAATAAGTCAGTGAAGCTCACTATTCACCCTTTTATTATTCGTTAGCAATATCGTGATGAAGTTTACTGGGATTTTCACTAGCTCCAGCGAACGACATCGGTATAAGTTGTAATATTAAATAACTGCAGTTGATTATATTACAACGAAACTAATTTGTAGCTGGTATTCATTCTTTACGTTTAAAAGAGTATAAATAAGAACACTGTCAGGTGTTTTACATGGTCAAACTAAAATATTCATCGGCACGTGTGGGCTTATTTCACATTGTTAAATATAAAAATACGTAATCTGTCTCAAAGAAAAACGAATGTCTAACAGTATAATGAGTTTGAGTAAGTAACTTTTATTGTTTATATAACAGTTATATCTCAAAGTCTTGCTGTAAACCTTCTCCTGTCACCGCTGCGGGTGCGAATCCCACTGGGAACTCGACTTGCAAGTGAGAAAGTAACGATTTTTACGGATGGCGGGAGGTGTACAGTACTGGTTCTACCCAGGAAAAGTGGGTGTTCTGCCTCCACCACAAAACAATCGACCGTCATATATAACCTTACATGTGTTGAAAATGACGTAAAACACCATACAAACAAACTTAATAGAAACTATCAAACCATATATATATATATATATTCCCTACTGGAAGGCGGAAGTTATCCAGTTTGAAGCTACCTAACATTGTTCAAACTATGTCGTTGTGGTTGACAACTCATGCGGCCTCAGTGTTATTATGTGATCCATGTGATGTCAATAACAAAATAATCTTAAATGCGGAAGTAGGACTAATATTGTTTTCTTATTTGTCAATAAGGTAAGAGTGATATTTGGTCACCGTACAACCTGGTTTAAACCCCAGTGGCCCTTTCTGCCACTGACCGTTCCAAGGCGGTAGCCCTACTGTCAACCCTTTTGTGTTTGTGATGTCATATGATTGGCTTTAAATACATACGTGTTACTGGAATTCTACACAAAAAATCGAATATTGTATTAGTATATTTATTTATCCTTTAGGAACAAATATGCAAAATGGAGCATGTCAAACGCATAAAGTAGCAAATAAAACAATAATGAGTATCATTGTAGTATTATTGTATCTGTTAAGTTTCAAACGTGTTCTGCTGGTGTTAACAAATTATATAGAAACTTATTAAAAGAAATGAACGCATAGACATTTAATCTGTACATCTATACTATGTGGTTCGTCCTAAGTGGTTTCACTGACCACAAGCCGTTTAAAACACACATAAACTACTGGTCCTTTGGGATCATCAAGCCCAGTCTTTGTGGCATTAAAGTAGAATATAGATTAAGCCAGTGCTAGGAGTCGTGAGAGGGGTTGCTACATTACATCTCATGAACAGACTCAATAAAACCGAGTCTGCTACTTGTATTTCTTGTTTGTGTTTGATGCTTCCAATGGATCCCCTTTTCAGTCTTTATTGGTTTTCACACTCGTGTATGCTTAGTGGTGGTGCTGTGTGGCGGCCGTAAAATGTTGCCCCAACTACAAATCAGTAGTGTTATTACTTACTGGTCCTTTGGGATCATCAAGCCCAGTCGTTGCGGCTTTTAAGTAGAATATCACTTAAGCCTGTGCTAGGATGCGTGAGAGGTGTTGCAACTTACATTACCTCTCATGAATAGTTTCAATAAAATAGAGTCTGCTACTTTTATTTCTTGTTTGAGTTTGTTACTTCCAAGGGATTCGGTATTTATTTCACACTTATTTTGTGTGTTGTGTGTGTTTTGTGGAGGTACACTTTTGTCTAAAATAGTCTTTGTATAAGACTTAGTATGATCCAAATATTTCTAGTTGTTTACATACTACTACGCTGTTTGTTATGTTAGCAATTTACTATTGTATGAATATACTTTCAGGTCCATTATGGTGTCTACATCCTTTGGGTATCAGTCGTCTTTGAAGTGCAGCAAGGTAATGCAGTATAACAAATGGCGTATAAAGCTTGAACACAAGAAAACATTATATGCTATTCTTGATGTTAAACGTTGCTAGATAAACAAAAAACAGTCGGTCATTTATATACGTATTAAAGGAAAGTTACAGGCAATATTAAATGAAAAAACAGTCGGCCATTTATATACGTATACATCATGAACTGTATAAAAATCATATACCTAGTAATACAATTATATTTCTTTTTCTAACAGTCTTGGGCTGGCGTGTGATCATATAGTTGGCGTGTGACCATATACGTAACAATTTGATCTTACTAAAGCAAGGTAGTTGGTGATTAATTATTGCGGTGACATTCGAACATTCGTATTGATGAGTTCAACATTTAATTTGAAGCCGTCGCAAACGCTGCCGACAATCCATTGACGACAATAGCTCAGATCAGTTGAAATGTGTTAAAATTACGGAAGTTGAGCATATGTGCACCAACTACGGTTGTTATTCCGTATTCTTCACACGATGTGTGCCAAATACGTTTTCATACCGTATTCTTCACGATTGTGTGCAGAATATGAAACGTGAATGATACTGCTCTCCAGCCCCCTCTATAGCACTCGGCGTAAACAAAACACCGTAGCTCATTAGGCTACTGATCGTTCCAAGGTACCATTTGGTGTTACTGCTGTCTCACAGTTAACTTTTAAATATATAAATGTATTATATAATGGTTAGAACAAAGTGTTTAAACTGGGATGGCTGCGTCCCTCTTCCATTTAAATGCTAAAATATGGCAAATACATTATAATTCAGAAGATTGTTGGTAATAGTACGTAAACCCAGCAGTATTATATATATAGGTCATTATCGAATTATCAAATGCATAATTAATGCAATATGAAATAAAACATAAAATGTTGTTTGGTATATATAAATATATCGTTAATGCTCTCGTGTATATTCATCGAATATTGAGATCTTCAATGGTAAAGTAACCTGTCATTTTATATGAGACTCCGACGAGAGACACATATGTAATTAATGGTAAACAGTACAGTAAATATTTAAATTGATTTCTCATATGAGTTGCATGTTTCTGAACGACATTCAAAGGATTCAGAATCTCTCTCTCTCTCTCTCGCTCTCTCTCTCTCTCTCTCTCTCTCTCTCTCTCATATATATAGATATAGATAGATATATAATTATATATATATTTATTTGTTTATTTATTTATTTATTTATTTATTCATTTATTTATTTATTTATTTATTTATTTGTTTATTTATTATTTATTATTTATTTATTTATTTATTTATTTATTTATTTATTTATTTATTATTTATTTATTTATTTATTTATTTATTTATTCATTTATTTATTTATTTATTTATTATTTATTTATTTATTTATTTATTAATAATGAATCTATATATTGCAGTGTACGGAAAATCGATCGTCTGTCAGTCATGTGAATGCTGTACACAATATCCATGCGTTACTGGTGGATGTACAGCATGTAAAGCTGGATACTATGGAAAATACTGTCAATACAGCTGCGTGACTGTTTGCGATAATGGAGAGTGCGATAAATCAACTGGTAAAGGTAATAACCAATGTCCAGGTAACTGCGCGTTGTGTTCATCATTCGGTCGTGATCCGATTGATGACTGTCAATATAACTGTAAAACGAACTGTAAATCGTGCATCGACAACAACACATGTACTGAGTGTAATACTGGATATTATGGGTCGTACTGTCAATACAATTGCTCAGATTGTAATAATGCATTGTGCGACAAATCAACTGGCGTGTGTAACACATGTCCGGCTACCTGTGTGTCATGTATCTCATCTATGAAATGTACAGCCTGTGTGGACGGCCACTATAGTTGTAGTCCGTATTACGACTGTCGATATGACTGTAGACAGAACTGTAAATCGTGCATCGGGGACATCACATGCACTGAGTGTAATCCGGGATATTATGGACCATACTGCCAACACAACTGCTCGAGTTTATGCGTAAATGGAGAATGTAATAGTACAAGCGGTGAATGTTATAGTACATGTAAGCAGAACTGTATATCATGCACATCAGTGAGTTCATGGACTGAGTGTAGTCAGTAAATATTCTTTCACTGAGAAATCCCAATCGTTCGCCCATAGAAATATAATAAATAGAATTTAATATGAAATACAACGATTACTTGAATTAAATGCAGGAAGAGATAAGTTCACCTATGGTTTTATTATAGATTACTAAGAAATATATGTAATTTATCTCAAAACAGTTCTGCTCATATTTAAATTCATTCCTCCCTTTATTTGCATGTTAATAGCCTGTTCTATTGTGCTAAGTAAACACTTCACAGTATATCAAATTAGCTAAACTAAATACGTCGAGTCTCGTCTTTGTTATTATTATTGTTGTATAACTAATTCTATGTGAATTTATACATTCCAGTGCACGGTCAAGTCGTGTGTCAGTCGTGTAATTGCTGTACACAATCTCCATGCCCTACTGGTGGATGTACAACATGTAAACCTGGATATTATGGAAGTTACTGTCAATACAGATGTTGGAGTGCTTGTGATAATGGGGAGTGCGACAAAATAACTGGTGTTTGTATCACATGTCCAGATTACTGTGCTTCGTGTTCTTCATCTACTCAATGTTCAGCTTGTACAACCGGATATTATGGATCCTACTGCCAATACAAGTGCTCCAGTTGTATTAATGGAGAGTGCGACAAATCAACAGGTGCATGTATCACATGTCCGACTACGTGTACGTCATGTATCTCATCTAGCCAATGTACAGCCTGTGTGGACGGCCACTATAGTAGCAGTCCGTATTACGACTGTCGATATGACTGTAGACAGAACTGTAAATCGTGCATCGGGGACATCACATGCACTGAGTGTAATCCGGGATATTATGGACCGTACTGCCAACACAACTGCTCGGGTACATGCGTAAATGAAGAATGTAATAGCACAAGTGGTGAATGTTACGCTACTTGCAGGCAGAACTGTAAATCGTGCACCGGGGATACCACATGCACAGAGTGTAATCCAGGATATTACGGACCGTACTGCCAACACAATTGCTCGAGTACATGCGTTAATGGAGAATGTAGTAAAGGAAGTGGTGACTGTTATAATACTTGTCACCCGAACTGTCAATCGTGCACGTCACTGCGCTCGTGTACGGAGTGTCATCCTGGATTTTACGGAACTACTTGTTCGATCAGTTGCCCTGACCATTGTTATGGCATATGCAGTAGCGTCGGTAAATGCGAGAGTTGCCTAAGTGGCTTTTATGGTGACACGTGCCAAAACGAGTGTTCTTCAGGTTGTGTACATAATGACTGTGATTGGAAATCCGGAGATTGCACATCTGGATGTCTGAGAAATTATTACGGCCGTCAGTGTAGCCAGAGATGTAGCGATAATTGTAAATCTGTAGAACCTGAGGATAGGCATTGTCAAGAATTAGACGGCACGTGTACGTTGGGTTGTAAAAACGGTTGGCATGGGAAGTCGTGTAAAGATGAGTGTAGCGTGTCCTGCCTTAACATTGTATGCGACATTACCGGGGCGTGCAGGGTGGGATGCGTTACTGGATATACGGGGATTTATTGTCAACAAGGTACCGATTTATTATATCATGCTGTGACTTTACTAATTACTATGACACGGTGGAATACTATACGTGTTCGTGAATAGTGTGTTAACATATATGGTATTATATGGTGTTGTTTGTGTAATGTGTTAGTGATAGAAGGCGGTCATTTAATCCAAAGCTATATTGCAGTATCGAAGCTGTCCTATACACTGCCTGAACAACTTACCAAACGAGTATCCCGCCAATACGAGGGGTGTTCCGCCAATACGAGGGGTGTTCGTATAATTACATGTAGTAATCCCATTATGATCCAGTTTTATTTATTTTAAACAACTACGAGGGTGCTTCAAAAAGTTCTGTCACTAGGCATATATCCTTTGAACTGGATATTACACTGAGATAAAGTAGTGTATTTATAGTACTACTGGGTTCGCTCTCTTAAATTCCACAACAAAAATGAAAAATTTCCGGTTATTTATACCCCTGAATTACCTCCCCCTACCACACCTTTTGGATACTGGCATCTCTGAAAATGTCCTTGTTACAAAACGTTGTAAAAATTATTTGAATAATTCTATGCTTTTAAATTTTCTTGTACGCCATCTGTTGTTATTCGCCTATAATCCATGAAAATGATTGTCGTGAATTCGGAAAGGTCTTGCTGTAAACCAGATATGAGTGAATGCATATCCCTTAATTTTAGCGGAAATAACACTGATTTTCTTCATTTTGGTTACGGAAATGTTATAATATCTTTTAAATGTCGTAATTATTCTCATAGTATTAATATGTTTTCATATTTTTTTACAAATCCTAGTCCTTCAGTGTTTAAATTTCATATTCAACACATTATTGTAGAATTTTGCACAATGTTAAGTGAAAATATTGATCATCCAAAAACGCTATTTCAGAAGACTGCCCTTCCATTTAATGTCCATTTATCATTAAATTAATTTTACATGTTAGCTTAAAATGTTAATTTCTAAGACAATGCCTTTTCATCTACCATGCTTAAATTCTGAATCTTGTAATGCACAGATATAACTGGAAATGTATGAGAAATTTCAAAGGTCTTCGACAAGTACTTAAAGAGAAACAGGCATTGAAAAAAGTAACAGTTAACATACCTGAAAAAAAAATCAGGACGAAAATGCCTCAGTATGTATAAGTGATGTATATTAAATGTTCCATAACTTTCGTCACACAAACAATACAGCATTCATTTTACCAACAATGAAATGGTATTGAAACTCTCTTTCATTTGGTACCAAACATCAACACTCACAACGAGCACATAATTGTTAAAACGCGTTAGTGACTTATTGAATGACCCTCGTACTTCTCCAATCATCATACTTATATGTGGCATTTCCAGTCATGTGTTATAGCTCTCCCCCAATGTGTACCATTGTGTTCTGTGTGTGTAATCTCGTTGAAATTTTCAATATGTTTGTTTTTACCAAATGGTATCGTTGTTTCGATAATTTATACAACCTAATATTATACACCAGATATGAACACAATGTTGTTCTCTCTCCCGTATTCGTTTCAGTTGATGCCGGGTCAGACTCTGCTTCAACCAGCACCACTGTTGGTGTATATGCCGGTGTGGGAGTGGCTCTTGCGATGCTGGTTGTTGCAGCAATTGTGCTCGTGGTAATACGATTCATACGGTTAGTGTAAACTGTTGATGTTGTTCAAACAAATATATTTTAAGCCTAATGAAATATGTTAGTGTTTGTTCTTGTCTGTTTCAATCAAAAAAGCTGAGTGCTGAAACAATCCGTTAATTGTTAGGTGAATATAAGTAAAGAATATGTGATAGGTTTAGCGAAGTTCAACATTATTTAACTAACACATACTCTATTGACCTGTTATGAATTCTGCTTAGACGCTAACATCCTTTTCAGTTAAACGCTTGTCGTTATTCCGATTGAAATACTTTATTGATTATCGTTATTCCGGTTTAAATAGTTTGCCGATTATCGCTATTCCAGTTGAAATACTTTACCGATTATCGTTATCTCAGGTTTAAATACTTTACCGATTGTCGCTATTCCAGTATAAATACTTTACCGATTATCGTTATCTCAGGTTTAATTAGTTTACCGATTATCGCTATTCCCGTTGAAATTCTTTACCGATCATCGTTATTCCGGTTTAATTATTTTACCGATTACTGTTATTCCGGTCGAAATGGGTTGAAATAGCTTACCGATTATCGATATTCTGATTGAAATAGAGTACTGATTATTCTTATTCCTGAGTATCTTTATTCCGGTGGAAATAGTTGAATTGTACAACGTAAGGTCTCTGGTGTAATTTGCAAAACTGTTGTGAACATGTTAAGAGTTTCGGCGGCAGAAACCTTGGCAGTCGATATGTTTAATGTTGTTTATTTTTTTCTCAGAATAAATGTCATGATTTAGACTCCTTACCAGACATATAAAATACAAAATATTTATTTTGATTCAACGTACAATTGTGTCTAGATTCTTATTTTGTTCAATACTAACTATTATATTTACTAATTTATGTTGTATATCATCATTATAAATGCATTTACTTTCCAAACTGGTTGTATATGTTTATAGTTCTTATGGAAACGATGTTGCCTTTTATTCACAGAATTAGAAAACAACGGCAAACCACTAGTTCACAGGATATTCATAGTAAGTTAGCTTAAATTAGCATTGAATTTGGTATTCTTTGGACATTTAAGCTGTGTTTTATTGTATGTTAATTAACAACATATTACATGTAGTTATACATGTTCTGTTTATATATTATGTTATTTCAGGGATTACACGTGCCGTAATTTTATATTCGACACTTATCAACACATTACACTATTAGGAAATTATCATTAAAGGCACGATTTTAAACATAATTTAAAAGGTTACAGTTAAAATGTACAGTATTGTGTTGTCTTTTTATGAAGCATACATATTACGAAATATATGCCACCATTTTTTATGAAATGTCTGTAATACTAATTAAATATTGATATCTGTTAAGATATACCGATAAGTCCTATAGTCGAACGCAACGACAACGTCACGTCTGAGTACGACAAGATAGACGAAACATTTGGCGACGAAGAGCACCCGACTAACAATGAAGTGAGGGATGACGTACCGGAATCTGCGTATGAATACGTTGGCAATACAGGTATATGCTGTGTGTGCATGTAAATCAGTAACTTATGCAGCACTGCTTATAAATTTATTACAAATACCTCAATTCATATTTTGACTTTCAATCATGAAACTAATGTAAGGGCCACATGATTATTTCTCAATATGCTTCCCATTGAAATTGGATACATGCCATTTTCCATCGGTTACACAGAGACGCAATGTTGCATTTACATTGGACATTACCAGGTAGTGCCTTAGATAAGAAGAACAAATTTCGATAGAACTTTTGTCAGTAAACCTTACGATTTCAGAGACATTTGAAAACAAACTAAACGGTTCAAATATGTGTGTGTCTTCATGCATAACTTTCAATCATATCCAATGGATCTAACGAGAAATTAAAATGTTCTCAGAAATTGAAAAACTTAGTTTTTATACTATCTACCACTTAGTGAAATTGCAGGATGCAGTTGAATTGTTTGTCCTACACGCTTTAAATCGTATGTGGCAGATGTTTGTTACATGAAAACTATATTAAAGAAAAATGGTGAAAGAAAAATAGAGTTTTACTGAAGTATCAAAACCTATATTTTCAAACCTTTTATGCTTTGGTTCAAACTGGTACGAAACAATACAGAAATAAGAACCTGTTTTAGATTTGTGGTATGTGTATTTTAACTCATGCGATGATTCAAATGTAAATCTTATTGAAATCACGAAAATATGGACCTGCAGTTATTTCGAGGCTCTTATTTGAACCTATAGCTGATATGTGCTCTCTTAGTTTAAGCTGTTTTGTAACCTTCACGTTTTATGTAAATACGAGGGCGTAACAATTAGTTGCACACTTCAGCATCGAATTGATTGAAACTTGATGTAACTACTCTATTTCTAATTGCAGTATACGTGGTTACAAACAATAACACATAATTATATACTAATACTGTCTTTGTTTGATGTAACTACTCTATTTCTAGTTGTAGTATATGTGGTTACAAACAATAACACATATATACTAACACTGCTTTGTTTGCAGACGAGGCAGAGATATCAACGTACGAGTGTTTGCAGAATCGACAGGACGATGAAGGTCAATACAACGTTGCGACACACTCGGAATATGAAAATATGAAAATATAGGTTTTGGAAGAAACATCTGTTATGTTGCTGTCAGGGAAAAGGCTAAATATATACAGATAACTTTGAAACATGTATATTTTGTTAGTATCAGTTTAACCAATGAATGTTGATTTACACTGCAAACATATTTCTGTAACTTTGATTGCGAAGTTCTTTCAACTTATATTAATCACTCTCGATGGCTTCCTGGGTAGAACCAGTAGTACGAAATGTAGATTAATTATCTTGCTCAAGGATAGACAGCATGGTCATGGTGATGATCGAACCCAAGATCTCCCAATCTGGAGTGCGACGCTCTACTACAGGACCGCGCACTCAACTATATGTATGTCTTTGTTTAATATCTAAATTATTATTGTATATGCATGTGTGATGTTAAATGATATATGTTATATAATCAATAATTCCCATCAGCTTATGAGTATGTATTATATTTGTATGCATCAAATATCAGGATTTTTTAGTGAAAGAAAATGCATTACTACTAATATTGTTAACTAACTAGGAACACAAGCACAAAAAGAAATATAAAAAGATCGGACAGGGAAAGTAGCATTCAAGGAGGACAGTTAACCACAGACGCACAGAAACAAACACGCAAACAGACAAACAAGACGGCAAAAGCAATAATAAATGCAAACGACATCACAAACACAAAAGTGTTGACAATAAGGATACCGCCTTGGAACGGTCAGTGGCAAAGTAGGCCACTGGGGGTTTAAACCGGTTCTAGGGTGCACCAAACCTCACACTTACCCTACTTCATCCCATTTAAACAGGACAGTGTAAATAAAGAAATCACCGCCATGATCTAATCTCTAACCAACAAGGCAGCATCAATAGGCAATATAAGTAAAACACAAATATGCTCGTGTAAATATAATACAAAAACACAATAGCCTAGAAAGCCACTGTGAAGGTACTCAATGACTTGGCAGAAGCCAGAGCAGTAAGAGAATAAACCATTAAGGGCACGACAAGAAAGATCATAGACAAACATCAAACGCCACCGTCCCATTGGGCTTTAGGTAGGCGTCATCATAGTGTCCACAGTCTGTATATTACTGTATATGTTTCAGCGGAAATATAATACATGACGCTTCTGAAGGCATAGCTGGCACTTATGTGAAACTAATGCCATTCTTCTTAGCTATAATATATTTTATCGATGTATATTAACACTTTTTTTACAAAATAACTATGTTCATGAAAGGAAAATAAATGAGGCCATAACTTAAAATAGTCACATTATACACAGAGTATTCTACGATAACGCACAAGGTATGAAATAGTATAGCCAATAATCTAAATGAATGACTTGAGGTTTAAACTACGTTATAGGTCCAGGGTGCACCAACTATCACTCTTACCTTATTACCCTATTATCATCCCAATAATTCGGAACAGTTTAAATAAAGAAATCGCCGCCAGGCTATATCCTTCAACGAACTAGGCAGTATCATTCGGCAATATAAGTATAACACAAAGATGTTCATGTATATATGCATTCAAAAAAGCATAGAAAGCCAAAAAGTATGTACTCAGTGTCTTACCATAAAACAGAGCAACAATGGAATAAACCATTAAGGGCACGACAAGACAAGATTGGACTCAATCACCAAACGTCCTTTTGTTATACGTCATCATAGGGTACCGCACAACTTGTTCGTCATCCCACACTCAAGGACGAAGACTTAGAGGCGAATTACAAAGGCGTCAATCAATTGTTCATGTTTTCATTTAACTATCATGCATCTACCATCGCTAGTCAACAGATCAACCAAAAACAAATAGCAACAATGACAATATGACTACTATACCTTTCGGAAATACATATGATAAAAAAAGAAGCAGTATATTATCAAAGCAAGCAAGAACTAACACAACTACAATTTCAATTTAAATAATCAAAATGGGTGCACATTGATGATGGTAATTGACAAAAACTAACAATTAGTTTAAAAGGACACAACTATTAATTTCTTCAATGACTATAGTATATGTAAACTTCATTTCAAATTCATGGATGCTGGGAAAGGGAAGTAACAACGTACTATCCAATCACTAATTGAATTTCAGCAATTGGGCCTACTACAAGGGGTGTTCAACTTATAACGTATATACAATTGCATTTGTGTTTTCTTATTCCAATATATGTAAATTCTTTATTCCAGTGTATATGTTTCATTTACTTCAGTGGTGTTGCACGTATGATAATAATACAGTAACTGTTATTTCCTTTGCACATGTGAGAAAGAAAGAAAGTAGACCGACAATTTTGTGAAGTGTACTGTATTAGTTTGTAACACAATTTGAGGTGTCGGAGTGTAATAGCATGACATACATACATAAATATAGGTATATTCGTCGCTCGTTCAGATCGGTGCGCAATCAGAATTGCCTCGTCGATTTCTGTAACAGGTAAACATATCGGATTACTGAAATCGACGACTCCGGTTTGGTACGGAGAAGGCCAAAGCAACATACGACGTCATCATATCTATATATTGCCAGATACATATACATTAATACGTGTACATTTTTTGGCTTGTAACACCCTCATATGGTATAATATTGTCCAACTCGTTTAATATATTCATCATTGAAATGCACTTATGTAAGATCCTCTTTATATTATTATATAGTCTCCTGTGACAATTAGCACTGTCTTATACTTGCTTTAAGGATATTTATTAAAGCTATGTTAATACCATATTATTTTGCATATTACTGTATATTTAGTGGTTGAACACGGAGAGGCATACACTATTGTCGGCAATGCTGATGGCGACTACCTACATCTTGAAAAGGAAGATACTGTTTAATGCTTGTCTTTCATTCTATTGTGTCGTACCCTAAGCGGTTCATGTTCTTGTTGCTCTGGCTGATGTTAAGTCGTTGTGTAGATTCTGGGTGAATTTCCAGGCACTGATATATATATACATATATGTATATATAATATGTGTGTTATCACCAGTTAATGTTGCTTAGTGTTTAGGGGATACCGAACGTAGCATGAAATGCATTTTTATTCACACTATTCCGTTATATTGCAATACAAATAGGCGTGAGCTTATTATTTATCAAGAAGGAAATATTTCTAAAGATCCTAATATTGACATTGTTTCTATATTTTCTATCCGAAAGCGTAAATCTAGGTATCATGGTCTTAGGCGTAATGGTAACATCAAACGTAAATCGAGTGTAATTATTTCTGTCGCTGATTTACATACTATTTTTAAACAGTATAACACTGCATCCATAGTTCAAAGCTATACACAACATGTTCTCCGACCCCATATTGACAAGGAGTCTGATCACGTCAGGCATTTTCTAAAACTACTATATATTAATAAAGATATTGATTTCATTGGCATGCCTAGTATTTTTCGAGATACTCATGTAGTTGATTTTATCCCAAAATATTTAAAAAATTCCGAAAGTCCTGTAATTTGTTATAAGTATAAAAAGCCTAATAGAAATATTATTTTCAACTACAACAAAATAGTTTCTGACCTTGATATAGTACATAATACTCCTAAGGTATGTGAATGCAACACATCAAAATGTTGCTATGCTCCAGCAGGTCATGTCATCACTGGTAATTTTGATATTATTGATAAACGTATTCGGCATTTGTTTTCGAAAGGTCCTAAATATAGATTACCTTCAACTATTGATTTTAATGCCTGTCGTGCCCAGATCGCCCACTCCATTGAAGATTTTAGTATCAAATGGTGCCGTAGAGAACATGCGGACCCAAACTCACTTTCTACTTGGAAAAGGTCAATTCTGAAAATTATAGATACACATATTAACTTTTATAATGCTAACCCCTCTTTACTTCCTCCGAGACCTAGGTTTTCCTTTCTTAGTTTAAAATCGAGAATTCAGGGATTTCATAATAAATTTGTTTTAGTTCCTGCAGATAAAGCAGCTAATCATTGTAATTATTGTTTGACGCCTATATTACGTCAATGTTTTAGCTCTGGAACTTGGCAGCACCAATTCGTATACTCCAGTTAATTCTACTGAGGTTGATGTTGTTTCCGCACATATCACTCGGTGCACTACTTTCAAGGCTGGTGTAAACGATAAGCAAAATAAACTGCCTACTATGTACTGGATTCCTAAATTACATAAAAATCCGTATAAGGCTCGCTTTATTTCGAATTCTAGTGCCTGCACCACAACAAGCATCTCCAAACTTTTAACTTATTGTCTTACTGCCGTTAAAGATCACGTTAAACTGTATTGTGATAAAACGTATGAAAACTCTGGGATTAATTCATTTTGGTCTATAAAAAATTCAGGAGACGTTCTTGATAAAATTTTCAATAAAGTTCAAGTTTCATCAATAAGCTCTTATGACTTCTCTACACTATATACAACCTTACCACATCACCTTATTAAAGACAAGCTAATTTCTCTTATTCAAAAAACATTCGCTAGAGAAAATACTACATTTTTGGCATGTAATAATATACAAGCGTTTTTAACTAACGGCAGTTTAGACAATTATACTATGTGGACTTGCTATGAAGTTTGTGAAGCAATCATCTTCCGATTAGATAATATTTTCGTCAAGTATGGAACCACCGTTTATAGACAAATTGTTGGTATCCCTATGGGTACGAACTGTGCACCACTTGTCGCAGATTTGTTCTTATTTTGCTATGAAAGAGATTTCATGTTGAGTCTTTCACCAGATACCCAGGCAGATTTTATTGAAGCCTTTAATGACACCTCTCGGTATCTGGATGACATATTGAACATTGACAACCCTTTCTTTCCAACTATAGTTAATTATATTTATCCTAAAGAACTTCAGCTTAACAAAGCTAATATATCTGATAATAACGCTTCTTTTCTTGATTGAGATCTCTCGATTGAAAATGGTAAAATAATTAGCAAAATCTATGACAAGAGAGATGATTTTAATTTTGACATTGTTAATTATCCCCACTTGGATGGGGATGTTCCCCGAGCAACTTCTTATGGGGTGTATGTGTCTCAACTTATTCGTTTTTCTAGAGCTTGTACTCGAGTTGAGGACTTTAATATTCGTAATCTTTGTATAACTAAAATGTTACTCAATCAGGGTTACCGTTACCATAAACTTCGTATAACCTTTGCAAAATTGTATTATCGTAACCCTAATCTTCTTTCCAAATATAAATGTAATTTAAGGACTCTTCTGCGACAAGGACTATCACAACCTGACTTCTATGGTGATGCGATTTATAAACTTCGTAAGATTCTTCGTCATGATCACTTTCATACTATCTTTGTTAAACTTGTTAAAAAGTTTATCAAAAAAGGTTATGACCCTATCATTTTGCAACGTACTGCATGCTTGGTAGTGGACCCTTTTACAGTTCGCCACTATGCTTTCCTCTTTAATTGTACGATGACCGGACAGGCTGGGGACCTTATGATGACGCCTACCTAAAGCCCATTGGGACGGTGGCGTTTGATGTTTGTCTATGATCTTTCTTGTCGTGCCCTTAATGGTTTATTCTCTTACTGCTCTGGCTTCTGCCAAGTCATTGAGTACCTTCATTGTGGCTTTCTAGGCTATTGTTTTTTTATTTTATTTACACGAGCATATTTGTGTTTTACTTATATTGCCTATTGATGCTGCCTTGTTGGTTAGAGATTATATCATGGCGGGGATTTCTTTACTTACACTGTCCTGTTTTAATGGGTTGACAGAGGGTAAGTTTGAGGTTTGGTTAACCCTAGAACCGGTTTAAACCCCCAGTGGCCTACTTTGCCACTGACCGTTCCAAGGCGGTAGCCCTATTGCTAACCCTTTTGTGTTTGTGATGTCGTTTGCATTTATTATTGCTTTTGCCTTCTTGTTTGTCTGTTTGCGTGTTTGTTTCTGTGTTTTGTGGTTGACTGTCCTCCTTGAATGCTACTTTCCTTGTCCGATCTTTTATATTTCTTTTTACAGCTACAGCTACAGAGTCTCTATATCAATCGATTTCTTCTTTGTAGGCGTGTCTGTATGTGTACCTTCATGTTCACCAGCTCATGTCGAAATCTGGTATTTAAGCGAGGTAACATAACGCAGGACATTATTAATTTTATTGTATATATATCGACCGGTGCACATCTGGTAACAATATGGTTTACAAAAGAAAAAACTGCCTCTTTCGAGACTCGAACACACGACTTTCAGATGACAAGTCAGGTGCCCTATCCACTGAACTATAACGCTTCTTGAGAAAATTATGTACTAACTACCATTTATTAAGAGGCAAAATAACTTAACCTATTTAAACGCAACTCAAGATGAAGCAATAAATGTATAGTCCATCTTGTTGCACGAGTAAATTAACATTGCCTGGTGTAATATGTTATCAATATGAAACTAATATTTCGCCTCAAAACAACCATATCTCGACTTGTTATTTCCCGCTTGATGGGTGTGCGCTAGTTCTTACGTAATGCCTATTTAGTGTTAATAATGCTACAACATACCAATAAATAGCCATGGTCTAGTGGTTATACCTACATCCATCAAAACTTAAAGCGCAACATCTGTGGTTCAAGTCCCATCCCGGGCAATTACATTCTGAATCCGCATATTTATCGATGTTACCTGTACGAAGTCTAAATAAAACTGTGATAATTTACGCATCGATTTCTGCCTTATATACCGACTTTTGGGGTGTTTGTCTATTTGAAACTACTCCACACGTGACTCATTCATATTCATGAGTTATTACCAGTTAAAACATTGAACTCTACAAGTAGGTATAAAGGTCGAATAAAAATGTATCTTTCACAGAACACAGTCTGCCAAAAACACGCATGAAAACGAGCAGAATTATCCATCAAACATTCATGTAGCCTCGGTAGACAAAGATGCCGTATAAATACGACATGTATACTTACTTGTAAACAAACTGATTTATGTGTTAAATAAAATATCAAATCACAAGTTGGTTGAAGATGGTCCTCGTAGTTACACTACTGTATTCAATATTCAAATAGTCAGCTATATTTACAACAATAAACTACTGTACAATATATCTTAATACGCAAAAAGGTCGTTTTTACCCATATGTATTTGCACCTGTGTAATACCACAAGAATAGTGGTGATCTGATATAACTTACACATGCTTGTCCAACAATGCACAATATATAATAAGCATGTTGATTTATAAGCATTGTAAAAGACGTTTCATCAATTGTACATGACTATAAATAAGATCCTTATCTAAATTCAAAATATATAGTGTCAGCTGTTGTGTTACAAAATGGAAAATGCCGTTCATCAGTTATATTGCGATAAAGTACACACTATGTCAAGGTTCATCATGAGTTAAAATGTAGAGATAAATAACCAGAAATATTACCCGTATTTCAAAAAGAACGGTTACCGTAACGTTATTAAACAATATATTATATATTTTGTGACGATATACAAGAAAAGAAACCTGTTGTTGTTGATTTACTTTTGCATTTCTGAAATTATATAACACATTGGGTCAAAACAAGCAGTTGATTTCCGGCTACTGGGAAATATCTCCCAGTAGATCTCTGAGTATATATGGTTTTTCTATGCACTGGATATTGCTATAAATCATCACAAAATATGTAATATAAGATTTTTCATTCTATGCATTAAGTTTAAAAATAATAATGTAGTAGTGTATAATTTATACCTCGCCACACATGATCACGCCTTATTTATCAATGTAATACGTTTACAGAGTGCTGAACACGGATCTCTTCCTCTTTGGTAAATACATGTTTAGAGGTGCATGACACGGCCAGGTGTGCATTTATGTACGGGATTATGATACATTTATATAAAACAGTTTAAACGAATGAGTAAATAGCAAGCAATAATCATGATTTGTATCGTAGTATTCATGTGGAGTGTTTCAATAACCTTTGGTGAGTGCATTTTATTTTAAATATTAGTTTATTTTATGCAGTAGCACAATGTAGACTTAGTATCAATACTGGTTATTGTTCATGCTCGTGGTAATGTTCAAAGTGATGCATTTGTCTAAATATGTTAACAGGAACGTTTCACAGTCCTTATTTAAAGCCACTCGCAATACTCATATGAATATAGCCATAGAAAGGGGTCAGGCAAGTGTGTTATGTTGCTGTTGCTTTTTACGTCATACGGTTTCAAGTACTGTGCTGAAAGTTCGTCAAGATGCATCTGCTTAAACATGCTCAACCGCTCATGAACAAGTTTAATCAAACCAAAATTGCAATAGTGTTTGTATTTATCGTATTCAACGATTTCCAAATTTCTCATTTCATACCTATTACATTTGTTTTGTGATATCTCCATTGCATGTATCAGTCATACTCTTACTCCCAAAAATCTATATTGACAGGTTTTATCTTCAATAACATGTTTTATAAACGTCAGTAACACTGATAATTTTGTTAAATAACACACTTATCTGATGACTATTCAGTTTGTACATTTAAAACATCCCTACTACATAAACATTCATTATACAATATGCATATCATTGTTTCATATAAATACCCATCTTGCGTGCCCATAACGGTGTATTCGCTTGTTGCTCGGGCTTCTGCAATTCATTGAGTACTAGATTTTTGGCTGTCTAGGCTTGTTTTAGATTCATATATGCATTACCATCGTTGAGTTATACTCAGAGATTGACTGATAAAGATAAAGGATTTTTTTTTATATCTGAGACTTCAAAGCGACATATAGCTGTAATTTATATCAGAACACAATTGCGTATGTATCAATTAATTGTTAGAATCATTATTTAAAATCCGATGTCCATGTTAAATAGTGATCCCACTTAGATACTATTAAGATATTTTCAAGGAGTGCCTTTTAATCAAACGGAATCATTACAGCAGTTGATATTTGTCATCCTGTGTGTATCTATATATCTCTACTTCAATATACACGCATGGCAACGTAACACTGTAAGATTAAGCATTTTGCTTTTAATTTTTATAGAATATTTTCGAGTTTTAACACTTGTTGTGATACATTTGTATACACAGACTCTGCACAATAATATCATGTTGAGACTGCATGCAGGTATAACGAAATACCTTCACAATCTTACTTATTTGATTTTCAAAATAATTTGAGGAACATGACTTAATCAAAGTGCTTAGTGTAGATTTCATTGTGCTTACCTTTCATGTGCAGTGTAAATGAAATGGAAAAAAAGTGATATCAAATTAAGGTAAAATTCAAACAAAAAGCAACGTTACAATTTAATAGTGAATTTTGTCACGAAACATTGATATGATATTGTTCCTGTAAAATATTTAAAACTCATATTTATTACAGTTATTGTCAAATAAATGACTATAATATTACCAGTGGAGTTACCCCATGTAAATTTAAACAATAGCTATGATAAGGTAGTTTTGTCAACAGCGGCTAATGAAAAGAAGTATCGCATTTCAATAAATGTGTGAACTATTGTTGTCTATAATAAATACCGTTTATTTGAGCTACTATTGACAGTTCATACATAGTGTTTATAAGAAAGAGTATAGTTCTAGATTTCGGTTTGTATTTTTTTTTGTATTGGTATGACCAGCAGGGATGAGTGATTAAAAGTATACCCTGTACGCATTTGCCATCAGTAAAATCACCGATACATCCACGCTGACATTCGCCTGATGACCTTTTGCAAGTGTCGTTTTTAAATGTTACATGTTATTAAAGATACACTCGGCAATCTCAGGAAATATTGCTTTCAAAATATTTTAAAGTTACACACGGCAGTTTCGGAAAACACTTCTATCAATATCACATGTAAATGGTCCACGGCAAGCTCCTGTAAAAAACGACTTTCATAATGTATTAAAGTTACACGCGGCAATCTCGGGAAATACTAGTAACAACATGTTATTAAAGATACACTCGAAAATCTCAGGAAATATTGCTTTCAAAATATATTTAAGTTACACACGGCAGTCTCGGAAATCACTTCTATCAATATCATATGAAAATGGTCCACGGCAATCTCCTCGAAAACACGACTTTCAAAATGTATTAAAGTTACACGCGGAAATCTAGAGAAATATGAATTGTAAATGTATATTAAAGGGACACTACGCATTCTCGGAAAATACTAGTTTCAACATTATATTAAAGGGACATCCGTCAATCTCAAAGTATATATGAGGCATTAAAATAAGTGTCACCGCTGGTATATTGTGAGATAAAAATAGAAATATGCGAAATTATTGGAAAAAAGTACCCCTATTTATTTCCTTTATTATATAGACAGCATAACAGGAAATAATGAATCATGTATATAGAATAATTCGATCGAGCACCACCAATAGTCCTTATTTCTTGAAAAGTTCAGTACACAAGGGAGTGAGTTATCCCCCTTTTTCTCAAACCATGCATTCTCGTAAAAACACATAACATCTACAAACATTACCTCCATTTGTCCAATACAATATTCTCTATACGTTACTTTTGAAATAAATCACAGAAAAACACAACACCGATTGCTTAAGTAGCAGCTTTTGATTATAAACTATCATTTAATTACCTCCCTTTAAGATTTCTGTAGCATCCATTTGCTTGGCAAAATTTGAAACTGTTTAAAGGAATATTTAGTACTCAGTGAAGTGTGCTTAAAACATCAACACTTTTGTTTAATTAAAGTGCTGTTCAAGCTGTCCTCCCTCAAAACCTGGCCTATGGGAATACCAGCAAAAAAGGGGGTACTCTGTTTTGGGGGTTTGTATATGTTAATGTAACAACATTGCACCGATTACTGATAAACAAAAGTAGATATAAAAGTCGAACAGCAAATGTAGCATTCAAGGAACACAGTCAAACAAAAGCACGCATAGAAACAAACAAGTTTAAAGATGACTAAAAGGCAAGGCACGACAACACAAACATAAAAATGGATACCGCATTGGAAAGGTCAGTGGTAAAAAGGGCCGCTGGTGGTTGAAACCAGGTTCTAGGGTGCATCAAATCTCACTCTTACCATACCCAGGTTATATTCTCTAACAAACAATGCAACATTGAGGCAATATAAGTATAACACACAACAAGACAAAATGAAAGACAAAACATCACACGCTACCGTCCTTTGAGGATTTAGGTAAACGTCAACATAGGGTCCACAATATGTCCTGCCATCGCACAATCAAAGATGAAGGCATAGTGGTCAACTGTAAATCACCCACTAAACATGCTGTACGTTGCAAAATTATAGCGTCATAACCGCTTTTGATAAACTGTTTAACTAGTTCAATAAAGATTGTGTGAAATCGATTATGACCAAGTATCTTACGAAGTTTGTAAATCACATCACCATAGAAGTCAGGTTGTGATAGTCTTTGTCGCAGAAGTGTTCTTAAATTACATTTATATTTTAAAAGTTGTTTACGGTAACGATAATTCAATTTTGCAAAGGTTTTACGAAGTTTATGATAACGGTAGCTCCGATGGAGCTGCTTCTTAGTAATTTGCCACGAGCTATTCAAATTAATCATAATTTGTAGATTTGCAAATATATTTAGAAAAACAAGTGTGAATCGACGAGTTTTCATTTCAAATGTTTTTCCATTCCGTTTTTATAAAAGTTGATCTCGATATATGTTCAATTTAAACGAAATTATTTTTCAAAAAGTATTAATTCGAAAAGATTAACAAGCCATGCACGTACTCAAATTCTCAAACTTTTCCTATTCGATTTTTATATCTAATTTTACACATTTGATCATCATCATAGGAATGTTTCATGTTCATGTTTGTCAAACACCTGTTGTAACCATTTTTCAAATTTCTCTAGATCGAGAATCGCTCCGAGACTACCGATTTACATGCGTTTCGCATTCAAACAAATAAACAACCATTACTTACTACAGGGTGAATTAGAATATGCAACATCAACATAACAGGCTGGACAATTAAGGGAACCGCCTTGGAGCGGTATCATTACGTGGTCCCGCCCTTATTCCATTAAGCGATGGGAAAACTTTTATTGGCAGGATTTTAAAACGGATATTTCGACAATAAAACGCGTTTAAAAACATTGTTAACTGAAAATAATGCAATAACCTGTTTCTAATTACCTATAAAAAAAATAAGTCGAAATTAAGGCTTTATTTTATACCCCAGCCAACCCCGTTTTTGCTTCGTGGAGAAGGAGTTGGATGGGGTATGATGGGGTATGAAAGCTAATACTCGGACCACGTAATGTAAATGCCACTGATGTTTTAGTGTGCATATTGTCACCATACAAAAGAAGATATTAAAATCGAACAGGAAAAGTTTGAGAATTTTAGTAAAGTAGCATTCAAGGACGACAATGAGTAATACATTGAATCGTATTGTCCATTAGCATCATATTACGTCGTTAAAAGTATTTTAAAACAATAGTATTATAGCGTTCATTATGTATTTGTATTACGTTTAATGATGAGTATTGATTGTACAATGTGAATTCCATTTGTTTGCATGTGATATGAGTGAGAGTGAGAATCGACATGTGACAGGAGACGCGTAACATCACTAAGATACATATGGGAATTGAAGTTGGAATACATATGACATTATCCGTTTTATCCAAACATATGTTTAAAGGGAGAGAAATGCTTGGCAACGTAAATCATTATGTTAATATAATTACGTTTGAGTTAGTGCCCTGCTTCAACATGGAATATGTTATCAATAATACATGGCATGGATTAATGGTGTGTCCTAGAATAGTATGTGTTTACTGCATTGTTTATTTTGAAACGTGAAGGATTCCTAACAATCTCCTGAAGACTATGAGTTACAACTTGTGTGTAATGAAATGGAAACTGAGCTATTCGTAGTTTAAGGGTGCATATACTACGTCCATTGTGTTCGAATAATATCCCGAATAGTATGGGACTTCTAACGCCCCGTAGTATAAAATTCGAATTTCTTGGAAATGAGAGAACACGTGCAACACATCTTCAAGTAAAACGTGCATCATGCTTGAAAATACGAACTCGTACTGACGGATTTCCAGACAACTTTACAAATTTTAATTAGAAAATCTGTCCGACTTTATTGTTAGAGATTTCTTTGTGATGGTGTGTACTTTTATTTACACTGTCCTGTCACTTTCCTGTCATTTTGAGCGTTGAATGCAGAATAATAGCGAGGTTGTGTATACAAAATCGATGTAATCTAACCAGTAGGGCGTATTGCCTACTGACCGTTCCAAGTCGTTAACGCTGTCTTCACCACTCTTTGTGTTGTGTATTGTTCCTTTCATTGCATAGCTAATTTGCTCTTTGTTTGTGGTGCAGTGCGGACCTACGGTGGCATTTCATTCGGGTGCTATGATTCCCATTTGACCATTTTTTCATTATCTGAAATTAAATCGAAACAATTGTTGAGCAATAATGTTGCAATATGGTTCATATGTACCTTAGACTAAGCAACTTGTCTAGGGTAATTTGGTGGTATAAATGTTTACTTGTAATGCTGCCTTGTTTTAATTGTTTTAAATCCAATAAATGCATGTACCGTATGTTCAACTAATGATTTACAAATGCATTACGTAGGGGTACCGCGTTCAAACGGTCAGTGGCTCAAAGGTCGCTAAAGATTAAACCAGGTTAAAGGGTGAAATAAACTTCACTATTATTCGATTGTCATCCAGTGTGAATAAAGAAATCTCTCATTAGGATGTGATACCATACTGTAAACATGGAGGTGTACCAGCTATTCACACTGAATCATCACCTATAGGACAGCTATATTATTCTAGACGACTTGTGTTAAAACTCTTTTCATGCTATATACGAAGTGTTTCTCTGCTTGTTGTATTCGTCCTGATTAAAACAGTGTGTCTATGGTTAAAAAGCCATTTTAATGCCGAGAGAGATGGGGTTGTTTAAACTCATCAGCCTCTAGCTACACATAAGTATATGACATATAACAGTAGATACAAAAGTCGAATAAAAAACATGTATTCACCAAACGCATCAACACTGTATTCAAAACAAACAACAATTACATGGATAATTAATTATTTAGAAAAAAAGTACGTGTCCCCACAAACAGAAGTGTTGACAATATGGGTACAAAGGTACACATGTCAAATACCAGTGGCACTAAGGCCGCTGGTGTTGGGCATGGGGCGACAACCCATGTTGTTCTAGACTGCACCAAACACGTATCTGTGTATGACATATCACGCATATTTCATTCAATGCACCATCTCTATCATTGCGATCTCCGGATGACTGAACATTAATTTACGTCTACCTGACATGGTTCAATTATTGCAATGCTAAATAAGCCTTGTGGATGCAGACTGTTGTGAAATAAGTAATGCATGTACACTCAGTACATTTAAAAACGCAACACTTGTTATTATTCAATTTCTTGAGATGTTAAAGATGTTAAAGTTAAAGTGTTTTAGCTGAAAGAAGTAGACAAAATCGTATGCAACTGTTTATCAACATATTATGTTAACCTTTGGGACAAAGAGACTAGTGTACTAACATAATATACATTATTATATATCTATTTCTCTCGTGCAATGGGCGGTCTGCATTTGTACCATGTGACCATACTATATATTTCCGTATTGGACGCACGCGCGTACAAATTTTTTTATTAAATCCGTATTCTACTAGTACACGAGCCCCATGTTAACTCAAAGATAAAGTCCGAAAACCGGTAAAATGTTCCGAATGCATCAATATCACATAACTGCTTTACACGCCTATATACTTTCGGTTATAAAGCGCTTAAATGAAAATATTTTCTGACACAACCGTATTGGACGAGCCGCTATTATGTGGTTATTTAACATTGTTCTGTACAAGACGGTGCTATATTTGGACGAGTATACACCTGACACAACCATATTGGACTCGCCTAGCTGACACAAACATATTGGACTCGCCTAGCGGCTCACCAGCTAAGCGAGTCCAATATGGTTGTGTCAGCTGGGTACTCGTCCAAATATATCACCGTATTGTATATAACAATGTTAAATAACCTCATAATATTAATTTGAACAAAACAACGGTGGAGTAAAATAATCGAAAATCCAAAATGTTGCATTTTTTAAATGTACTGGGTATATATGTAATAGATTGAGTCTGGTCTCAGCGAGTTGGCTTATTTAAACACCGAGATGGGCGTAGCCTATCGAGGTAAATAACCAACGAGCTGAGACAGACTCTATCTTTTTTGTAGCATGGTGTACTTAGTAACACTGTGACGTCATAGTGACAGTACTCTAAATTCCAATATCTGGTAGTTGTAAAACGGTATAGCCACGCCCCTTTAGTTACCCTAAATTAAACGATTTAATGATCTGCATTCATCAAAGGAAATGTCACCGACCATGCTACAACTATATTTTATGTACTGCGCGTATATACGGCAACCCTAAACCACGACTGTAAATCAGTGGAGCTACCTCCGTTTGGAGGTCTCCATCGCCACTTCCGAGGTAGTTTCAGCGCCAAAAATACAGGTAAACTAGGTGGGTATGCTTTACTATATCTTCGTATTTTCCTTTATTTGCATTGATATGAAAAATAGGGGAATGCAGTTCTGTGTAGTTATGTCTAAGCTTCTCACACGACCCAAAATTGTTCTCGAAAGATGCCTAATTTGACGCCAGAGACTTTTATCGCGATCAAACCTTGCATTTTTTTCTCAACTATATCATCGCCACCGAGGATTTCCACATTGTTTAGCCTATTTACTCTACATCTTGACATCAACACATCAAATATCAACCGGTTGGTGTCCGTATATTGGCTGTTGACAAAATAAAGAATACGGAGAACGCTTCTGGGGGAATGATTACCAGCCGTATAAACATAACATTTTAAATTATCTGAAACTCGTTGTTATATCTACATCTATGCAGGTTACTCTTTACGGCCGCACCTTACACAATGTGCGAAGAAAATGAGGGAGAAGAATATATTTAGCTATATAATCGACTGGTTAGCTGTATGACGGATTTGTATGGATCAATCAATATAGTACAATACCCGTACAAAAATCCATATTGTACAATCACCCGTACGACAGTCCATATGGTACACTCATCCGTTCGACAATTCATATGGTACAATCACCCGTACGACAGTCCATATGGTACAATCACCCGTACGGCAATCCATATGATACAATCACCCGTACGGCAATCCATATGGTACTATCACCCGTACGACAATCAATATGGTACAATCACCAGTACGACAGTCCATATGGTACAATCACCAGTACGACAATCAATATGGTACAATCACCAGTACGACAGTCCATATGGTACAATCACCAGTACGACAATCAATATGGTACAATCACCAGTACGACAGTCCATATGGTACAATCACCAGTACGACAGTCCATATGGTACAATCACCAGTACGACAGTCCATATGGTACAATCACCAGTACGACAATCAATATGGTACAATCACCAGTACGACAGTCCATATGGTACTATCACCCGTACGACAATGTATACGGTACAATCACCAGTACGACAGTCCATATGGTACAATCACCAGTACGACAGTCCATATGGTACAATCACCAGTACGACAATCAATATGGTACAATCACCAGAACGACAATCAATATGGTACAACAACCCGTACGACAATCAATATGGTACAATCACCAGTACGACAATCAATATGATACAATCATCTGATCGACAATCCATATGGTACAATCACCAGTACGACAATCAATATGGTACAATCACCAGTACGACAATCAATATGGTACAATCATCTGATCGACAATCCATATGGTACAATCACCAGTACGACAATCAATATGGTACAATCACCAGTACGACAGTCCATATGGTACTATCACCCGTACGACAATGTATACGGTACAATCACCAGTACGACAATCAATATGGTACAACAACCCGTACGACAATCAATATGGTACAACAACCCGTACGACAATCCATATGGTACAATCACCAGTACGACAATCAATATGGTACAATCACCAGTACGACAGTCCATATGGTACTATCACCCGTACGACAATGTATACGGTACAATCACCAGTACGACAATCAATATGGTACAACAACCCGTACGACAATCAATATGGTACAACAACCCGTACGACAATCCATATTGTACAATCATCTGATCGACAATCCATATGGTACAATCACCCGTACGACAGTCCATATGGTACAAGCACCCGTACGGTAATCCGTATGATAAAATCACCCGTATGGCAATCCATATGGAACTATCACTCCTACGACAATCTTTGTGGTGCAATCACCCGAACGACAATCCATATGGTACAATTACCCGTACGAGCAATCATCCGTACGGCAATCTATATGGTACAATCACCCGTACGATAATCCATATGGTACAATCACCCGTACGACAGTCCATATAATAATATAACCAGTACGGCAATCCATATGATACAATCTCTCGTACGGCAATCCATATGGTACAATCACCCGTACGACAGTCCATATGGTACAATCATCCGTACGGCAATCCATATGATACAATCACCTGTACGGCAATCCATATGGTACAATCACACGTACGACAATCCATATGGTACTATCACCCGTACGACAATTTATACGGTACAATCACCCGTGCGACAATTCATATAGTGCAATCACCCGTACGACAATCCATACGGTACAATCATCCGTACGGCAATCCATGTGGTACAATCACCAGTACGGCAATCCATATGGTACAATCACCCGTACGACAATCCATATGGTACAATCAACCGTACGGCAATCCATATGGTACAATCACCCGAACGACAATCCATATGGTACATCCAACCGTACGGCAATCCATATGGCACAATCACCCATACGACAATCGATATGGTGCAATCCCTCGCACGGCAATTTATATGTTGCAATCACCCGCACAGCAATCCATATGGTACAATCACCCGCACAACAATCCATACGGTACAATCACCCTAGGGCAATTCATATGGCACAATCACCCGTACGACAATCCATATGGTACAGTCACACGCACGACAATCTATGTGGCACAATCACCCGCACGACAATCGATCACCCGCACGGCAATTCATATGGTACAATCACCCGCACAACAATCCATATGGTACAATCACCCTAGGGCAATTCATATGGTACAATCACCCGTACGACAATACATATGGTACAATCACCCGCACGACAATCTATGTGGTACAACACCCGCACGACAATCGATATTGTGCAATCACCCGCACTGCAATCCATATGGTGCAATCACCCGCACGACAATCCATATGGTACAATCACACTATGGCAATCCATATGGTACAATCATCCGTACAACAATCCATATGGTACAATCACCCGTACGACAATCCATATATGGCACAATCACCCGTACGACAGTCCATATGGTAAAATTACCCGTACGGCAATCCATATGATACAATCATCCGCACGACAATCCATATGGTACAATCACCCTATGGCAATCCATATGGTACAATCATACGTACGACAATCCATATGGCACAATCACCCGTACGACAATCCATATGGCACAATCACCCGTACGACAGTCCATATGGTAAAATCGCCCGTAGGGCAATCCATATGATACAATCACCCTACGAGAATCCATATGGTACAATCACGCGTACGACAATCCATATGGTACAATCATCCCTACGACAATCCACATGGTACAATGATTCGTTCGACAATCCATATGGCACTATCACTCGTACGGCAATCAATATGGTACAATCACCCGTACGACACTCCACATGGTACAATCATTCGTTCGACAATCCATATGGTACAATCACCCGTACGTCAATCAATATGGTACAATCACCCGTACGACAATCCACATTGTACAATCACCTGTACGACAGTCCATATGGTACATTCACCCGTACGGCAATCCATATGGTACAATCACCCTACGACAATCCAAATGGTACTATCATCGTACGACAATAGATATGGTACAATCACCCGTACGGACAATCTATATGGTACAATCACCCGTACGACAATCCATATGGTACAATTACCCGTACGAGCAATCACCTGTACTACAATCTATATGGTTCAATCACCGTACGGCAATCCATATGGTACAATCACCCATATGGCAATCCATATGGTACAATCACCCATATGGCAATCCATATGGTACAATCACCCGCTCGACAATCGATATGGTACAATCACCCTTACGACAATCCATACGGTACAATCACCCGTACGGCAATCCATATGGTTCAATCACCTGCACGACAATCAATATGGTACACTCAATCGTACTGCAATCTATGTGGTACAAGCACCCGCACTACAATCGATATAGTGCAACCACCCGTACGGCAATCAATATGGTACAATCACCCGTACGACAATCCATATGGTACAGTCACCAGTACGGCAATCCATGCGGTACAATCACCCGTACGGCAATCCATATGGTACAATCACCCGCACGACAATTGATATGGTACAATCACCCGCACGACACTCCATATGGTACAATCAACCGTACGGCAATTCATATTGTACAATCAACCGCACGGCAATCCATATGGTGCAATCACCCGCACGACAATCAATATGGTGCAATCACCAGTACGGCAATCTATATGGTACAATCACCTGTACGGCAATCTATATGGTACAATCACCCGCACGACAACCCATATGGTACAATCACCCGCGCGACAATCGATATGGTACAATCAACCGTACGACAATCCATATGGTACAATCACCCGTACGACAATCCATATGGTACAATCACCCGTACGACAATCCATATGGTACAATCACCCGTACGACAATCCATATGGTACAATCACCCGTACGACAATCCATATGGTACAATCACCTGTACGACAGTCTTTGTACATTATACACTTAAAAGAGCATATAACCCCCTTAGTATATGATTTCAAATTTCAATCGATTTACATAAAAATCTCTCATTTTTAAAAGCTTGAAAACAGCTCATCCGAAAGTAAATCGAACAGTTTTGTGCATTAATT
This sequence comes from Cyrtodaria siliqua, assembly GCA_037043455.1. NCBI lineage: Eukaryota > Metazoa > Mollusca > Bivalvia > Adapedonta > Hiatellidae > Cyrtodaria > Cyrtodaria siliqua. Next base: position 14,491 of record JAWPHD010005810.1, on the reverse strand, counting down.
TCGATAACCGTTCAAATGTACCCATAAGAAATTAAAATAAATTATAAGAAAATGAAAATATATATATATATATATATTTGAAATGTCATATGGGAGCGTTAGGAGTTTCCTTTAGTATATACATAATATATAATGAACTACCCTGGGTTACACATGTTACAGGAAAATAACAATTGTCCGTTTTGATTTTTTGTGTACTCATGCAAACAAGATCATCTTAAAAGCAGAAAAAATATATATGAAAATGCGTAAGTGTTTCGTCCTTAAAGGTGAAAGTGAGGGTGGAGGTCTTAATATAGCTGTACGTTACAGTCATTGCCCAGGCATGCAGCCTTTGCCTTTATGTTTTCTTATTGAGGTGTATAACTTAAATATGTTTACCTGTTATATATGATTATATTAGTAATAGTATAGAGAAAATATATATGGCTGTTTCGCAATGGTAAATGTCGTAGGGCGTATTGTGACATTGAGCGCAGTATGTTTTATACGGTTGGCCTGTTAGTCGTGTGTATCGGAGGGAATCTTAAATGTTTATATGCACTAGTTAGACGTTATATTTGAGCAGATACGAATACGATATGTGTATATTATGATTTCATTTATATCTTACTAACATGTATGTTAGTTTAACGTAAATGGCCACAGAGATGTACTTCAACATCCGTGTTTGAAGTTAATTACAAATGTATAGCGAATCCCGTTTAGTTTATAGACGAAAGCAATGTCATATCATAGAAAGGATCATATTTGTATGGTGTTTATTTACCAAAACAACGGGAATTTTAATGACCATGAAAGGGATACGTAGAAACCTACCGGTGCATATCATCGTGTGTGTGGTACTGTAAAACTGTGTTTTTCTTCAAATTGGATATTTCGTGAAAAACATAACAATACTTTCATGATGGATAAACATTTTAGTTTATTAGCATCAGCTGCACAGCTTAACATGTACAAGACAAAACCATTCTGAATGGCCCGGACGACAGCGTAATATGGTCTTGATGTATAGACACACTTGGGAAGTAGGCGACTACATTACACTTTACATTAACATACCGAGATGCTGAATCAAACACGTGTGCATTAAGAAACGAGTGCACTTCAAAAAGAAAACCCTTGTGTTACTGCTTGGGTCCTAAATTTGAAGCAAATATATTTCGGCATGTGAAAGTATTTATAAATTTCGAAAAAGGACATGAAGCATTCACAGAACACAGTAAAGCAAATGCACACATACAAAACAAACGACAACTACAAAGGAAAATAGAAGCAAATTATGCTACACCACAAACATAAAAGTGTTGACTGGGAACGGTGACTGTGACTGTTAAAAAGGCCACTGGGTTATTGAACCGTATCATAGGGTGCCCCAAACCCACCGTTTACCTATTGTCGTCACAATAAAACGGGATAGTGAAAAAAAAGAAATGGCCGCAATGCTATATCCTCTAACAAACTAGGCAGCATTAATAGGCAATACAAGTTTAACACTATGATAATCCACATCGACAATCGTGTCTAACATGTATAATCTTGCATAATATTATATTAATATAAAACACAAAAGCCTAGCCAGCCAATTATAAAGCACTGTCAACTTGGGTGCTGAAGACAGAATAATGACGAGGTTGTGTACATATGGAATCCATGTAACCTAGCCAGTGGTCCATATTGCCTACTGACCGTTCCAAGGCGCTAACCCTATCTTCACTACTATTTGTGTTGTGTATTGTCCTTTACAATATATATTAATTTGCTCTTTGCGTGTGAGTGCAGTGTTTACTGTAGGACAATTTTTTCTCATAGTTTAATTCAAATGCTCCCTTAACAATTTTACATTTAAGAAAACAGTGTCTGTCGGCGGAATATCTAACATTTATGAAATTGGGTTTCATGAGTTACAGTTTAATGGTTTAGGTAACGCCTGTAATCTTAATCGAAACTATCAAAAGATATATATAATTCCCTACTGGAAGGCGGAAGTTAGCTAGTTTGAAATTACCTTAACGTTTTTGGTAATTATTCAAACTATGTTACAGTGGTTGACAAAGCATGCAGCCTCAGTGTTCATAGAGTATAAAAGTGATTTAAACATGTCTCAATAACAAACTTATCGTTTTAGTTATTTTTCTCCAATTTAAGCGTATCGTGAATGCGGAAGAAGGAATATTTAAATATATATACATCAGTGCGGGGATCGTTTTGCCTAACAATTTGATGCAGTGCGTAACCATGCATGCGGCCTATGAAGTTATATATTGTGACGGGTACTATAAACGGAAGAGACAGATTTTCATTATAGTGTTTGTGTCTATCAATCTGAGAGCGTTGTACTTCTTCAGTTTGTATTAGTACCATTAAAAACGGTTGGACATTAATTATTGCATAACATAGTTGTATTGCTAATGTTGGAATAGCATGTAATGCTTAAAAATGAAGCCTGTGGTAAGTAATAAAATATCTTGTTAGATAGGGATGCATTACTCCTATGGTCCTCATACATTAGAGTGCTAAATATAATTCACCCGATAAACATAGAGTAACAAAGGTATTCTCTAGACATAATAAGATTACGCTAATGATATGTTAAATATACTATTGTCAGCTTACATAAAGTGCAAATGCAAATATTACACCTTCGCATACGTTTTATATGTCAAAATCGGTCATCTGTTTCCAAGATGTTGTATAGTCGTTTTCTGTAGAAATGCACTCGTAAATGCTTTACAAATACAAAGTGTTTAACATACAAAACGATATTAAACATTGGAATGGAAACAACGTGATACAGTCTTTATTTCCTAGATCATTTAGCAACATAGCTGGATACTAGTAATTGTAGTACTTAATAGTTGTTATACACCAACTATGTTCAGAACACTTTAATATTAAATACAACGTTAATATAATAGTAAAATACTTTCAAGTTGAAAAGTAAAGTTTGATATAAACTAGTTTGTGTTTGTTACCCATAGATCAACAATATGGTCTCCTCTGTGGGGCGTTCTCTACCTTTATCAGTCTCTTTATCATGCATATTTATTTGAAACAAGTAAAGATCCTGCAAAATGATCATGGATTACCGTTAGATGTTTTTAACTTTACTGACGTGTATCATATAATTGAAAAATTAACCGAGACTTACCTTTGAAGAGGGAAGTTGAAGTTTGATTGAGATTTTATCGACCACCAACTCCTTTAGGGATCACACAGAGATGGTGCAGCTCGTCACTTGTGCAAATCAGTCTTTAGAGTATGCTAGTAAATGCGATTTCAATAAAGATTATGAAGAATCAAATCCCTTATATTTGGGTGGGTTCAAAGGGTGGGTGTGTGATCCCTAAAGGAGTTAGTGGTCGATTAAATCTCAATCAAACCTCAACTTCCCTGCTTCAGAGGTAAGTCTCGTTTAATTTACCAATTTCATCTCCTTTAGTGGACCCCAGAGAGAATTTAGGGTGATTCTTCATAATTACTTGAAAAACTTCAAAATTAAAAAAAAAAAAAAATATTCCCATAAGAAATTAAAATACATTATAAGAAAATGAAAAATATATATATATATTTGAAATGTGAGGAGTTTCCTTTAGTATAATACATAGTGATTTTTTTGCTACCATATCATCCCTCATTTGTAGATAGTTTTATCTTTAAACGTTTACATTATTTTTAATTCATACTTCATTCCTCCATGCTTCATCGGTTTTTGCGCACAATATGACCTATCTATGTGTCGACGTGCCGTAAAACACCATTCATTCATTCATTCATTCATTTAGTATAATACATAATATGTACTGAAGTACCCTGGGTTACACATGTTACAGGGTAATAACAATTGTCCGTTTTTGTTTTTTGTGTACTCATGCAAACAAGAGCATCTTAAAAGCAGAAAAAATATATGTGAAAATGCGTATGTGTTTCGTCCTTAAAGGTGGAAGTGAGGATGGAGGTCTTTATATAGCTGTACGTTATTATAGTCATTGCCCATGCATGCAGTCTTTGCATTTATGTTTTCTCATTGAGTTGTATAACTTAAATATGTTTACCTTTTACTTACGATTATATTAGTAATAGTATAGAGAAAATATATATGGCTGTTTCGCAATGGTAAATGTCGTAGGGCGTATTGTGACATTGAGCGCAGTATGTTTTATACGGTTGGCCTGTAAGTCGTGTGTATCGGAGGGAATCCTAAATGTTTATATGCACTAGTTAGACGTGATATTTGAGCAGATACGAATACAATATGTGTATATTATGATTTCATTGATGTTTTATAAACATGTATGTTGGTGTACGGTAAATGGCCACAGAGATGTACTTCAACATCAGTGTTTGAAATTAATTACAAATGTATAGCGAATCCCGTTTAGGCAATGTCATTTCATAGAAAGGATTCCATGTGTATGGTGTTTCTTTACCGAAACAACGGGAATGTTAATGACCATCAAAGGGATACCTAGAAACCTACCCGTGCATATCATCGTGTGTGTGGTATTGTAAAACTGTTTTTTCTTCAAATTGAGTATTTCGTGAAAACATAACAATACTTTCATGATGGATAAACTTTTTAGTTTACTAGCATCAGCTGCACAGCTTAACATATACAGGACACAATCATTCCGAATGGCCCGGACGACAGCGTTAACATGGTCTTTATGTGGAGACACACTTGGGAAGTAGGCGACTACATTACACTTCACACTAACATACCAGATGCGGAATCAAACACGTGTGCATTAGGAAACGAGTGCACTTCAAAAAGAAAACCCTTGTGTTACTGCTTGGATCCTAAATTTGAAGCAAATATGTTTCGGCATGTGAAAGTATTTATAAATTTCGAAAAAGGAAATGAAGCATTCACAGAACACAGTCAAGCAAATGCACATATACAAAACAAACGACAACTACAAAGAAAAATAAAAGCAAATTATGCTACACCACAAACATAAGAGGGTTGACAATATGGGAACAGTGACTGTCAAAAAGGCCACTGAGTTATTAAATCAAATCATAGGGTGCACCAAACCCACCGATTACCATATTGTCGTCAAAAAAAAAACGGGACAGTGAAAAAAAAAGAAATGACCGCAATGCTATATCCTCTAACAAACTAGGCGGTATTAATAAGCAATAGACGTTTAACACAACGATAATCCACAGCGATAATCTTGTATATATGAATCTATCGTATAACTTACGGTTAGGGAGTGGAATAACACCATTCTATATTTTCGATATACCACTAGTTATATAAATATGCAAATGAGCCTAGTATGCGCTGTCAAAAAAAAAATCGATAATGACTATGATCTTATTCCCACGGTTTATGTCGATTTCGCGTGTTAAAGCGACAGGCAAAATGCAATAAAAGTCGATATGTGAGTTATGTGATAAATAGAATCTAACATTCGTTCTCATTCATTATTGAATTTATAAAACTCGATAAGCAAAAATGATATAATGCTCGGCAAGAGCCTCGCATTATATCATTTTGCCAACTCTTTTAATAAATTCAATAATGAATGAGTACTCATGTAAGATCCTCTATATAAAACACAAAAGCCTAGACAGCCATACAGCAAGTAATTAATGGCTTGGTTAATTGTTTACGCAACAATTGTATCCTGAAATCGAAACTATCAAAACTATCAAACATATATATAATTCCGTACTGGAAGGCGATAGTTATCTAGTTTGAATTTACCTTAACCTTTTTAGCAGTTATTCAAACTATGTTACAATTATTTTTCTCATATTCAAACCTATCGTAAATGCGGAAGTAGGAATATTAACATGTTCTTATTTAAATAAATCAATGTGGAGTTCGTCTCGCCTTATCATTTGATGCAGTGCGTAACCATGCATGCGGCTATATTGACTGTGTTACCGTGTAAAACGGGTACTATCCACTTAAGAGACCCAGTCTGATTTTAAATTTGGTATCTTACAGAGAGAGTTGTAATTCGATTTACACTTTGCACACATTTGGAATTATTACATGACATAGTTTTATTGTTAATAATGGAGTAACACCTTACACTTAAAGATGAAAACTTGGCTAAGTAATTACATATCTTGTCAGGTAATATTTAATAACGTTTGCTTTCCTCATACTATGCTTAATTTAATTTAGACAAACGTGTTCTTAGTAACAAAATAATTACAGTGAAACTCCTAGCAGTGGCACGATTGACATCGGGAAGCAAAAATTCGCGTTAATATGACAAAGTTTTTGTTTGTTTGTAACAGACAGAAGTCGAGCGTGTGTTACTACAAATAGATTGTAATGTCTATTGCTCGAGGTTCATTACATTTCATGCTACACTTCTTGTCCGTTTTCTTTTTGTGTTCAGTTCTAAACCCTGTATTTGGGATATCTCTCTTCTTTTTCTTCTTCTTCTTACTTTCTTTCTTTTTTTATATTTTTTTTATATATATGTATATTTTAATTATTTGTTTTGCTTTCAAAACCCTTATTGGGGACATATGAAACCATGACACAGCGAGAAGGCTTGTTTGTCTGTTGGCGTGTTTGTTTCTGTGTTTTGTGGTTGACTGTCCTCCTTGAATGCTACATTCCCTGTCCGATCTTTTTATATTTCTTTAGGTTTACGGTTGTGAAAACACAAAAGTTCAGCGATATCTTTAACGTGCATGGGGTATGGCTCTTCCTGCAATGTGATCGATGGCTTTACACTCCACTTGAAGGAAGGCATAGTTTCAAAATACCTTGCACGAGTAAAATTCTGCGGAAGTGTGTTTTAAAAATCTGAGATGCAACCGCACTGTGAATCGAACCCGAGACCTTTTGAACATGTTGCGAAAATGCTAACCAATCGGCCACCGAAACTTTATGTCAGTAAATATGTGTTGATTATGTTACATGTATAAAAAATGTGATTGGGTGGGGTATCATGGCATGAGTCTGCGGCATGGATTTCTAGTGTGACAGTACTATAAAGCTCAGCATAGAGCTACGAATGATCGGTAAAGCGACGGTAAACTCTAGGCATACAAAAAGCCTTAATCACCTTATCACTTGTTATATCATCACTTCTTACTTTATTAAATTGTGCAGTTAAAAAGTAATGAATTTAGAAGTTACGAAGTTAAAAGTAATGATTTAAATTTGTTTGTTTGTTTGTATGGTGTTTTACGTCATTTTCAACACATGTCAGGTTATATATGACGGTCGATGTTTTTGTGGCGGAGGCAGACCACCCACTTTTCCTGGGTGGAACCAGTACTGTTCACCTCCCGCCATCCGTTAGAATCGACACTTACTCGCTTACAAGTCGAGCTCCCAGTGGGATTCGAACCCGCAACGGTGAAAGGCGAAAAGGTTTACATTAAGTCGTGTTAGAAGTATGGAATAACAATAAGTATAAAAGTGGAACAGGAAATGCAGCTTTCACAGGCAGGACACGGTAAACCCAAAAACACGCAAAAGGACAAACATGAATGGCAATGTTAACAAAGAATAAAAGCATATAACGTCACAAACACAAATAGGGTTGACCATAGGGCTACCGCCTTGGAGCGGTCAGGGGCAAAACAGGTCGCTGGGGGTTTAAACCAGGTTCTAGGGTGCACCAAACCTCACACTTACAGTCATCCCAATTAAATGGGACAGTGTAAATAAAGAAATCCCCGCCATGAACTATTCTCTAACAAACGAGGCAGCATTAATAGGCAATATAAGTAAAACACAAAGATGCTCGTATATATATAAATACAAAAAAAGGATAGCCTAGAAAGCCACAAAGAAGGTACTCAATGACTTGGCAGAAGCCAGAGCAGCAAGAGAATAAACCAATTAGAGCACGACAAGACGAGATTGCAGACACACATCAAACTCCACCTTCCTGTTGGTATTTAGGTATACGTCATCATAGAGTCCACAGCCTGTCCGGTCATCGCACAATTAAAGAGGAAAGCATAGTGGCGAATTGTAAATGGGTCCACCACCAAGCAAGCAATGCGTTGCAAGATGATAGGATCATAACCTCTTTTGATAAACTTGTTAACAAGTTTAACAAAGATAGTATGAAAGTGATCATGACCAAGGATCTTACGAAGTTTGTAAATCACATCACCATAGAAGTGTCAGGTTGTGATAGTCCTTGTCGCAGAAGAGTTTTTAATTACTTATATTTGGAAAGAAGATCAGGGTTACGATAATAAAATTTTGCAAAGGTTTCACGAAGTTTATGGTAACGGTAGCCCTGATGGAGTAGCTTTTTATTTATACAAAGATTACGTATATTTAAGTCCTGATCTCGAGTACAAGCCATCTGTGATGTGGCTCATAACATCACATGACTTCATGAGTGAAATTTTTAGTCGGGACTTGAATATTTTAGCAGATTGTTTAAAAGGTTGTAAAATGAACATTTGCTCAAATATTCGTACTGATGACATTTAAAATATTGAATTCTGCTCGAGGGCATCGTGAACATTAGCAAGCAATTTTCACTACAGTTCATGAACGGTAGTCAATTACATTGACGTTATGTCAATTACGTCAATGTTTTATCTCAGGAACTCGGGAGTACTAATTCGTATACTCCAGTGCAATCTACTGAAGATAATGTTGTTTCGACGCATATCACTCGGTGCAAGATTTTCAATGCTGGAATAGACGAAAGGCAAAACAGACTTCCAACGATGTATTGGATTCCCAAATTACACAAACAACCATATAAAGCCCGTTTTATTTACAACTATTATACAACCCTTTATTTTCTACTATAATAATATATATCCTAAAGAACGTCAACTTAACAAAGCTAATATTTCTGATATTAACGCTTCTTTTCTCGAGTTACATCTCTCTATTGAAAATGGTGAAATAATTAGCAAAATCTATGACAAGAGAGATGATTTTAACTTTGATATTGTTAATTATCCCGATTGTTTGCCACTGACCGTTCCAAGGTGGTAGCCCTATTGTCAACCCTTTTGTGTTTGTGATGTCGTTTGCATTTATTATTACTTTTGCCTTCTTGTTTGTCTGTTTGCGTGTTTGTTTCTGTGTTTTGAGGTTGACTGTTCCCCTTGAATGCTACTTTCCATGTCCGATCTTTTTATATTTCTTTCTTTTGTGGTCTATGTGTCTCAACTTAATCACCCTTAGGATATGTTGTCTGCTTTTTAATTTGGTATTTTGACTGTTATTTGTGATATACAGGCTTCATAACCTGAGCTATAGGTACGAACTAATCCATTTTGTTTATTTCGCCCACTGTTTTCTCGTTTAGGGCAAAACCTTTTGTTAGAAATGGGACCAAACGCCACTGGTCATGGAATTGTATGTAAATACCTCATTGAAGGTTCCATGTTCACCGTCATATGTATAGCATCTTCGGAATGGCTCAAATGTTCGTACTGATGACATTTAAAATATTCAGTTCTGCTCGAAGGCAGCGTGAACGGAAGCAAGCATTTTTTCTACCGTTCATGAACAGTCTCAATCAAATCGAAACGTCATCGTTTTTATTTGTATTCTTCGTATGTATCGTGTTCGGCTATTCCAAATTGCTCAATTCATACTCTTTTTTGTTTGTACAATGTGAAATCAGAGTCGGTTCTTTTGTCCAAAATTGATGGGACTCTATACATTATGACTTTTCATGTTTCATTACAGCTTGACAAATAGTTAAACAACTATGTCAGCAACTAAAATACCGGTTCATACATACTTCCAGGATCACTAAATTATTTTGATTCCACTAATATATGCATTAACACAGTAATTACATTACATTTCAGCCGGTCCATAAATATAGGACGGTAAAATAGGTGGAATAAATAAATGAGACGTTTTGTTTAACAATCTAGTTTGATTTGTCAATCCAGTTCGTAATGAGAAATATGACCCTTAAGTGAACATGACTCCAACAGACGCGTTATTAGTACATGTTATTCAAAATGTAATATCCCACAACAAAATATGCATCCTTCAATTAAGGAACCATTAGAGTCTATGTAATCCGTAGCGTATAAACATAAAAAGAACATTTCATTTTATTGATATTTTTGTTTTTCATGTCAAGAAATGTTATTTCATCATTTAGGCCACCGGCCCATCATAAGAAACAAGTTGAACAGCATAATAACATTATTATACATTAAATGGATGAAGATATATAAATACAACAAGTTTAAAATAATTTCAGATTGCAAATATAGAAGTAGAAACTTTACGTTTTGTCTATATCTAATATCTACTTAACATTCTTCATCTAAACTCTATATTTATCTAATTCAAGAAATTGTTATCGATAATCAGTTTACGTTTTTCGTTTGATCTATATATAAAATTTGCAATGGATAAGATATCTTTAGTATTTGTACATGACACAAGTTGATAAAACATATTCAAAGATCTGTCAACCAGCCAATGTGCTCTGAAAAATAGACTTCGATATTCCTCATATTCTCTACACTCCATTTTAAAGTGAAATTCATCTTCAATAACTGATATATCTAGCATAACATAAAGGACACAACCTAATATTTCTTTCTATATCTATTGTCAACCCTTTTGTGTTTGTGATGTCGTTTGCATTTATTCTTACTTTTGCCTTCTTGTTTGTATGTTTGCGTGTTTGTTTCTGTGTTTTGTGGTTGACTGTCCTCCTTGAATGCTACTTTCCCTGTCCGATCTTTTTATATTTCTTTAGATGTCTACCCTTTTCAATAGCTAAATTATGACAAGAACATCGAAGTCTAGATAGAGAACTGCTTAGTATGTATGACATTTCCATAGAGAGATATTGTTAAATGTTAAGCAATGATTTATAGTGTTTGTAATAATAAGCTTTACTTGATACATCAACCTTTCCATACCATATTTGCATATACAAATATTTTACTCTTTGCTTAAACATAGTCAAAAACAAAGTTGGACTGCCGATCGCATGTGAAAGCCACGCATAACCAAAAACAAATTGGTACAATAAACTCGAATCGGCAATCCAACTTTGTTTTTGACTATGTTTAAGCAAAGAGTAACTAACTGGGAATAATTAACAATGTCAAAATTATAATCATCTCTCTTGTCATAGATTTTGCTAATTATTTCACCATTTTCAATCGAGAGATCTAAATCAAGAAAATAAGCGTTATTATCAGATATATTAAGTTCTTTAGGATTAATATTTTTTAACCATAGTTGCAAAGAAAGGGTTGTCAATGTTCAATATGTCATCCAGATACTGAGAGGTGTCATTAAAGGCTTCAATAACATCTGCCTGGGTATCTGGTGAAAGACTCAACATGAAATCTCTTAGCAATATAAAAACAAATCTGCGACTAGTGGTGCACAGTTCGTACCCATAGGGATACCAACAATTTGTCTATAAACGGTGGTTCCATACCTGACGAAAATATTATCTAATAGAAAGATGAGTGCTTCACAAACTTCATAGCAAGTCCACATAATATTATTGTCTAAACTGCCGTTAGTAAAAAACGTTTTAATATTATTACATGCCAAAAATGTAGTATTTTCTCTAGCCTTGAAAACCTTGTTTCGTATTGGAGCCACTAGACACATGTTGATTATACATAATGTTTAAGGTGACTTACAGAGTATGCATTACATCATAATTATGAAATGATATTGCATACGAGGAGAGTTCAGATTGTAATGCAACTGAATTTATACAAACATAATAGCAACAAGTCTGATCATTTTTTAAATGTCATTCCCTCAAAGTAATCCCCATGAACAGATATACACATTTTTAAACGACAGATCCAATCCTGGAACGCTTTCTCGTACTAATCTCTGGGTAAACTGGCAAGGCACTGGTAAGTTGCTGCCCCGAGGTGTTTCCGCGCTGTATATCTTTTCCCAGATAAATATTTTTTTAAGTCGGGGAAACAAGAAAAAGTCGCAAGGGGCAAAGTCTGGAGAGTACGGGGGATGTGGTAGAACCGTAACCTTTTTATTGTCCATGAAAGTCTTGACAATATGCGTCGTGTGTGCTGGAGCATTGTCGTGCAGTAGTTTAATATGCTGCAAGCCTGTTGCCGGTCGGCGTTTTAAGAAGTAACGTTCTAACTTTTTTAACACTTTTCTCATGTAGAATTGTGCATTGACATATTTTCTTTCGGAACAGGAATTTGTATCGCTGGACGTTGAGTAGTAAATAATAAAGCATACATTATCTTCTTCACACTAACGGTACGAATGGCGATACAAGGTCGTCTGCAATTTCTCATAGACCATATTTTATTAGAAAGTTTACGTTGCGGCTCAAAACAATGAACCCATGTCTCATCACCTGTCACTATGTCCGCAAATCGCCGTTTATCGTATTTTGGGAACATTTTTAACAGTTTTATAGCCATTGAAACACGTCTTTGCTTTTGCTTGTAAGTTAGCAAATGTGAAATCCATCTGGCACAAATCTTTCGCATTTTCAAATGGTTTCTCAGATTGTGGTGCACAGCTCCTGATGAGACCCCAGCAAGCCGAGCTAATTGTCGCGTAGTGTGTATCTGGCGTCACCTTTCACGATATCTTTCACTTTTTGGATGATATTTGCCACTGTAACTGTCCGAAGTTTTTCAGATTTAGGAGCATCTTTTATTGTTTGGAAGGTAAAGTTTGGAATAACCCGTTTGCATTGATTATTACTTTTGCCTTCTTGTTTGTCTGTTTGCGTGTTTGTTTCTGTGTTTTGTGGTTGACTGTCCTCCTTGAATGCTACTTTCCCTGTCCGATCCTTTTATATTTCTTTTAACAGTAATTGCTTAACAATACTACACTCCACTTACCAATCTATGGGACAAGTGTTTCTGTCTCCCTCCCAGGTCCCTCTCTCTATGCGCTTGTTATCAAAGTGCTGTGTTATGCAACTGTAAGTTAGAAAGTTATAACATGCAAGTCAGATAGAAAAGTTCAGTCATGCTAAGAATAACTGCCATCTTGAAAACATCAGTACACCAACGAACAATTCGCGAAAATACATGGTTTTCCGAAATATACCAATTCCAATGTCATGCAATCAAATTATCTAAAGCACACCTTATTGTGTCAACCCTGCTCAATATAAAACCAAATAAAATAATACTGACCCCGCAAATATTCATATACAACACTCCAAAACACAAACTTCAGAAATTTCACAACTTTACATTTTTTAAACAGCTGTTTTCTATTGTCCAAAACTACTCACTCAAAGTCACGTGACCAAAACGGCGGTAAAATAGAGAACAGTTAGCTCCAGTACAAATCTTATGGTCAAAGGGAAACAACTCTTCTAACATGGATAAAATAACTCTGTTATATATTTACTCTACTCCACTTAAGTAGTCATAAATAATTCGTGTACTGTAACATAAAATACAATCATAATAACAATCATCGCTGTTAAAGTCCAGCTGTCTGAAAAATATGTGTATCTTCAACACTTTATATCAAATGAACACGTTTAATTTACAATTGTGTAACTGTACACCATAATTGTGAAACAAACAATTATACATGTATTATGAAACAGCTCAGATTATACATAGTTTTGAGTCCAATAAATATTGTTATTGAATCTGACCTAACGATGTACATTAAGAGGTGAATGTGTTGTGAACGTGATACATGTACATACTGCCGAACTTAACACGTTCTTTATTATATGTGTCACATTACTAAGTAAGCATAATATTGAAACTTATTTCATATGTATTAACATACTGCATAGTTGTTTATGTTAATATATTCTAAATTTACTTTTACGTGTATAAATACTTTTAGATCAATGACGGCGTATTCGTGTTTTGGTAATCAGTCCTGTTTTGTTCTAAATTCACTATTACTTGTATATATACTTTCAGATCAACTATGGTGTGTGCATTCTATGGTTATCCATCGTATTTGTAGTACAACAAGGTAATACATGATTAAAATAGCATTTGTTTAACCAAAACGACTTTCTATGCTGGTTTTAATCATAAACATATAAGCATCGTTCGATCGATCATAAACATTGGTGGATATACACAAATCATTCGACCATTGCCTGAAGTTTTCAAACACTCGTCGTCTATATTAACAAGTAGAGTTACTAATATATCTTCATTTTCTGCGCCATACTAATTATACTCTGAAACACTGAACTCCCTAATTATAATCAAATATACACATTCTCGTCATAGTAAGCTTGTTTTGCATTAGAAAAACAGTAATCTACATTTGGGAGAAAGGATGAGGCCCGGCAATAGTATGGAAAATTGACGTGTCCAAAAATAGTTCAGATTTAAATTTAAGAAATGAATATATTGCGGCATTTTACCTCTAATATAATGCTTGTTTTGGCATTGTAATAAAGATATGATGTTTTAACTAGTATTTAATAATATTAATACATGAAGTTAGTGTATACGTTCTACCAAAATATGACTTTAAACAGTCAATTTATTTGTCTCGATGGGAGTCTTACTTTTAATCATGTAAACCTTTGTGTATGGT